>OZ038483.1:92317909-92586061 GCA_964036315.1 Acanthosepion esculentum | reverse complement strand
ACCAGACTTGAACCCAATTGAAAATGTTTGGGGTTGGATGGCAAGAGATGTTTATCAAAATGGCAAACAATATTCAACAAAAAATGAACTTTGTGAAGCTATCTTCAGAAGATGGAACAATATTCCTCGCAGCTAAATGGAAACACTAATTTCTAGCATGCCCCAAAGAATTTTTGAAGTCATCAAAACCAGTGGAGGTAGAACTCATTATTAAATTTGGTTGTTGAATGTTTTTGTACACTTTTCGTACAATTTCGTAGAATTTTTGTCTCTGGTCTTATAATTTTGATCAAAATTATAATTTTTATAAAAATGTCAGTTTCTCAATAAAATGTCTGGATTATAACTTTTTGTCTACATAACCTTTTAGATTATAAAATTAGTAACCTTAAGTAAGAAATGTTTAAAATTTTTCCATGAAAAAGTCTTTTTAAAAATTTTTTCAAGCGGTCTTAAATTTTTGATCAGGACCATTGAAGATTTTCTGGATACACAGGAGTATAGCTACCATCTTATTAGTGAATATTCAGTATTTTGAAAACACAATATTTATCCATATAATACTAAAACTAAAATGTTTTATGTATGTACAGGGTACGGTGGATAAATTGTCGTCTAAATTATACAAAAATGAAAATAACACTGACATCTCATTTTAACAGATATATTTACCAAAATCACACAAAAATATCTTCAAAAATGGTGACAATTTACCCATCTCACTCTGTATGTATGTATGTGTGCATGTGTTTGTGAGACACAGTTTAAATGATACATAATACCCCAGCTAATTTAATAGTATATTGTACCTTGAACCCCTGCCAATTGCAGTGCAAAATTTCATTAAAATTAGACAAGGGATTCTTGAGCTAGGGAAATCTTTCTGTTTTTATTGCATTTTTAATAAGAAATGAAGTATTTAGTATTTATTTCAATACATATTCTTATATCAATCCACATATACGACAAACATTTGCATATTATATTCCAACTATTATGTGTGTGAAAAATAATAAACATGCATAAAGCATTATAAAAACATTATTAAGTAAATTTAAATATATTTAAATACATATATTTATACAATTCACTACACTACATTAAAAATTTTTATAAACAAATATCTCAGATGTTTGACAATACTACTTAAGTATCTGAAGATGCTATGTGAGTGTGTCATTGTAAAACATAATCTGTATGGCTAGAAAATTGTCACATGACTTGATGGTAAATAAATAAATAGCTGCACTCTGATTTGCCTCCATTATATATTTTGAAATAAATGTGAAGAAACAAGTATTATTGCATTTGATCTCAGTGATATTGTATAATGTGAGTAATAATAATTATTACAATAATTTGTATTGTAAATACAAATTAAAACATGCGTAATAGTACCATGAACTGCTTTTAAAAGGAACCCAGTAGGTTTATGGGTGATCTAGTAGATAAATAAATATGGCAGCATGAACATCTCAATAAACATTTATTTACCAATATCAACAACTCTGTTCAACGAAAAATAACAGAAACAGTGTAATGGAAGAATGTCTTTAAATAATGCCATTTCCTTTCAACAGCCTCAAATGAAATGATCTCATGGAAATAAAAAAAATAATAAATAAAAATTTTTGAAAAATTATGTTTAGACAAACTTTTAATTATTTTGTTTTTTTTGTATTATTGAAGAATTAAAACTAGATTATTAAATTTTGAACTCTTAAAATAATTATTATAATGTGCAAATCAAAAATGACTAGTTTGGAATGAATTTGTTAAGCACGAACAAGATCAGTTGATTGTGGACAATATTATTTCTGTTAATGTATGGGACAAATATATTTTATACACAGGCATATTGAAAATCAGTATTTATAGAATATTTATTAAACAAAATTATCTAATTAACGTTTTCCAAAACTTGTTTTCCAAAATACAGATTATCCATGCAAAAAATGTTATCTGGGATCCTGTTTCTGGTAATTGAGATATACATTATAAGTATTTGTATGTTAATTAAACTCAATAATTTTGACAAATAACTTAAGGTTAAAATTTACTGATTTTATACCAACATTAATTGACAGACTACCTGAAATTTGCAAACCTGGTGACTCTCTGCTGTAAAAACTGCCAGATTTATTTTCTTTTTCTTTAGTAAAAGTGTTACCATATCACCATAAATCAGTTCTTCTCAAGCTTGGGTAAAATTATTGAAAATTTGGTAAAAAGCAGCTTTTCTTCAGGTAATGACATTCCATGGAATACATATTAACATTTTCCTGGTCATTTCAATGTAGTGTAGAGCTTTGGTTGGGCTTTATGCTCTGAATTGATTTGTTAGAACTTATAATTCAAAATTTTTATCATTTTTTTCCCTTGAAGAATTTGTGCTAAAAGCATCCTTATGTGCTAGTATCATACTTTTTGGGGTCAAAAAAGGACTTTCTGATGAGCAGGTTTGCATAATGAAGAAAAAAAAAAGACTAAAAAAGACAGCCATAAAGCAATTGTATGGTTCTTTTTTTTAATACAATAAAAATCTTACGAAGCAAACTATCTCTCAGAATACAGTAATATTAATATCCTGCCTTGTAGCTAAGATAGTTTTATGTTTACTACTGATTTTAGAAATTGGTGTTCAAGTCCAGGATTTTGAATGCTGATTTTCTGGGTATGCAGATCCTGTTCATTCAGAAGACGGTCACAGTACAATCTTCCTATTTCCATTAATGCCCATTTGGCTTTGTATCATAATAATGACTGCACACTAATTTCTCCAAAAGACAAAACTCTTTCAAAGTTTAATGTAATGATAAGTAAATGATCAAGCTGCATTAAGGTGATGTAGTTGTACTTTTACTAATATTTATTATACAATATAACTTTAAATTAACATTATATTTTAATTTATTCTTAAATTGTAAAATGATCAATGTTATAGAATGTACAATAAATGAATTACAAAGAAATTTTGATAATCATAATGACAACAATAATTTTATAAAAAATAAAGTAAAGAATAAAATAATCACAAAAAAAATAATTTGTTTTAATTATGTCACAATTTACAAACTTTTGATGAAAAACAGATGCACCACAGTTGGCTTTGATAGGTTTGTTGCCCTGTTCTCTATGAGGGTAGAGTATTACATGCTTTCACACATATGTAGAAAAAAAAATGAAAATACTTTTTGTTTGTCTTAAGCTTTTTAAATTGTTTAGGTTTTTGAAGTTTGATGCTAAAAATTTGGCTATATGATAAAATTACTGTATTGATTCAGCAAAATGATTCTTTAAGCCTCATAGTGTGCCACACAAGACTCTAGAGCATTAATCAGTGGCCGAGAGTTGTATGGAAAAACAGACGACTTACTAAGTCGTTTTAAAAGCTGTAATAATCTATTAAGACAGGACATTGCATGATCGAGTTTGGAAGTGCTGCTTGCTACCTTAGGAATAAAGGAAGTGGAACTGATAAAAGTGTTTTTAAGTTGCTGTTGAGGTTTTTTGCTTGTATAAAGTGTTTCTTTATAAGCAGGGATCGTTTCACTTTTTCTGTATTTAAAATCAAAAAATTGTTCTTCTGTGTCTAGAACATCCTTAGATACAAATGATAATTTATGAGTCATATGGTGTCCTTTGATTGTGTTGACAAAGTTTTCATCCTCTTCATTTTCACTGCTACTTGAATTATTTGAATACAGCTGAATGCAAGCAAGACCAATTCCTTTGACTTGAGTGTTTTTACATATTTTCTTTTCTTTTGTCCCTTTATCATCTGCTAGTTCCTTTTCAATCTTAGATAAATATGAAACATCTTTGTCATCTTGAGAATCTGTAAACCAGTGTTGAAGATTGTCAGACTGTGCTGGCAACATTTGCATAGAGTTTTCATACGGTAGACATGAACTGGATTTTTCACAATGGCAGTCAACCATTGACCAATTTGAAACAGAATGAGTTTCTGTTGCAAAATGTTGTTTTGTTCTAATTCCAAAAGAGATATTTTCACTCTGTTTTGTAGTATAATGCTCATTACCACAGGAGTGGTTTAGAGGAACATTTTGTGAATTGTGTATTCTGCAATTGGTCACTTCATTTTCTTCAGAATCAACAATAACAACCTTTTTATTTGGTATTGTAATCATTTCCATAGTTCTGTTAGTAGATCTATTTAGATGCCCAGTATTAGCCAGATTATTTGGAAGCTTATTACTATTCAAATTACATGCATCCATATTACAGAATGTGGATGTGGTTTTATTTTTTAATTTTATGTCAGTCCCTTCATGTAGTGCATTGAATAAATGCCATTCTTTGGATAAAAGTTTGAGATATTTGAGAAAATAAAGAAGAAAACAGGTTTCAGGTGAAGTCAGCAAATCTAACAAGACAGAAGAATCATAACTAAGAGATTCAAGAAACTGTTGAAACATCAAATGGGGATTAATAAGTGTTGATATCTTTTTAGCTGTTCTATTCTCTTCATTCCTGTAAATAAAAACAATTATACCTTTTTAATGCACAGAACAATTTACACCTATAAATTTATATCTTCTGCATCATTAGTTTCTATCTTTTGATTACTAATTATTTTACTAATGCAACTTGAAAACAAATTGTACTAAGATGATACTTTGAAAACCTGCAACAAGTTTTTACAGTTTTTAAGATTCTTAATTGAAAAGATTGTCCATTGATAATTTCACCTTATGAATGAATATGAATTCATAGAAGATTACAAAAACACTTGATGAAAGGTTTCTTAGATAACAAATATTTTTAACAATCTTAATATTTGTATTAAAAATAAGTTGATGCAGTTTCAAATTAACATTTTTGGAACAAATGATAAACTGTTTTCTTCTAAAAGATCAGTAATGAATTATAGTTTTTTTCTTACTTTTCCCTTTTCTAGTCATAGCTCATTTTGAACACATTTTGGGGTTGAACCCATTTCACGTGAGATAGTAGTATGTAAAGGTAATGGTAGGTGGCATCGCCATACTTTGGCTTCATGGAAATGTTCAAACCTATATCATTTGCATTCTGATACCTGGTAAGTCAGTTAGCTAGACTGTTCATGGCAAGGTAACAGGAATTATCAGAGATTGTAGCATGATGTCAATATCAGATATTTCTCAAGTTATATGGGGACATTTGATATCTCTTCATCCATGCTGTCATTTGTGCAATGGGAATACCTGATGGAAGGTATTACCCCCACTCCACAACCCTGAATAGAATTGACTATGGTAACAGACAAGCAACACAGGCTTAAATCACATCCACATTCAGTACAGAAGTTATTCCAGCTGGTTAGTTCAGCATTCTTTAGAATCCATGAACAGAACTAATAGCAATCCTTTGTTAACACTACGACAATGGACACAGCATTTCACCTGGATTTGTGATGTTGTTAATAGGATCCTTTAAGATTGGCAACAAATGGCATGATTTAATGCATCATGGTTTAGTTGATTCGAACTGATGATAAGGTTCAGTTATAGTGTGAACCCCAGTTATCAACATAGCACTGTGCAGGTTAGTGGTGTTCCCATAATTGGTATGTTAATTTGATATGCGTTTGGTTTACTGGGTCACTAATTAGTCGTCTTTGTCTGATAACCCCTACAATGCACTGCTTCATGAGAATTTACGCCTTTTTGTGGACCCCATGTTCCCCAACAATGATAAGTTAATCCAGTAGTATAATGCTCTATGTCATCTGGATAAACTTGCCCAGAATTGGTTTGAGGAAAAATTCTGGAGACTTCCAACAATTGATGTAGTCCTAAGAGCCCATTTGAGGTAAGGGTAGAGAGGTCTATTTACATGCAAAATTCTGCACCAATAAATATGAAGTAACTGTAGACAGTTATTAAGACAGATTGACTCGACATCTCTGCAGAGGTTTGTCTCCTTGTAGAATACTGAGTTGCTGCACTTTGCCTGGCTCGAGGGAATCTTACATGATAGCCAACTAACCCATGAATTTTGGCATGTCAGAGTATTACCAACTTCAGATAAATTTTGTTATGAGTTCATTACTAAAATTTAATTATGCAAATACAGAAAGGTTTTATATGGGAAAATCTTTTAAATATTTCTTTTTAGGCTTTGTTTTTTTCTGCATTCTTAGAAAAAAAGTTATATTGAATTAATCTAATTTTGATAGCATAATAAAGAAAAAACGTTTTTTTATTTTAAATTTCAGCAGGAGTTAATATTTTTAGAGAAATATCATGTCTGATTCCAAAGATTTAATGTGAACAGATTAAAATTTTTTTAAATTTCAGAAATATAATCAATAAAATATTGCAATAAGTAAAAGATATTCACATGTGGTCAAAATATTCCATGAAGAAAATTTTTTATTCTATAAGTAAATTCTTTAACAAGTTTTTGGATACTACTGCACAATTAAAAATATTTTTACAGAAATTTAAATATTTAAAAACGTTTCATTAAAATTTAAAATATCGTAAAGAAAATGAAACTTCTTTGAAAATATGATTCTTTTTAATACTTTCACTTTTATAAGTAAATATAAAAAAATTTTAATTTTTTAATTTAATGTTATAAAATTATAATGAATGACTGAATTCTTAAAGAAAGAGAAACTAACCACATTTTGCTGATCACATAAAGATCAGTAACTGCAAGGAGGACTTGAACCCAGGAATTGTCTTGGTCAGCAAAAACTTGAGGAAGCCAATCAATAATTTCCTCTCTCATAAGCTGAGATTTTGCTTGAAGATTATGATGTATAAATAAACACATTTGTTGAAGCTTCAGTAGTATTTTCTCCAGAACATTGACATTTGTATCTAGATAAAAATCAAAATCTTATTGATTTATACATAATAAATGATTGATTGAGTATTGAGTAAACAATGGCATTTAAATGTTATTACAATGTCATTTCATAATATTTAATATATAAAAAACATTTACAAAAGAGGACAATTATAAATAGTTAAAAAAAAAGCAGAGTATAACCAATTTTAAACATGGCACATATTCAAACTGATTCACATGAAATGTGAATGAATTTGAACTAAAAGAAAAAAAATTATGTTTTGAATACAAACAGACATTTTTCGTTTGGTTCAAAACCATTCATTTAAAGAAAGTGACAATATTTCAATGAAGTAGTTTTATTAATTCTTCTAATAAACTAGCTTCAATCTGTCTCAGACTATACTGCCTACTTTTTGACATTTCTATATAATATTAATTCAATTTTAGCCTTTGTCTGTGGTTCCAGGAACATTAGGAATTGTTTACTTGCAGCAAGATGACAGAAATATTTTCCTTTAGTTAGACTTCCACTTTAAGGCCAGAGGTGTCTAGATGTACCTATAAGATTTGCATGCTTACAGTCCAGAAGTGCCTAAATCTACTTGCAATTGGGTAACACTGTATTTAAATACACAGCCTTAACACCTGACACATAATCAACTAGAGGTATCTGAAATCTACAGGATTTACAAAATTGTAAATTTTCAAAACCTTATCACAAAACCAGTAATACCAAGGAGGCATAATTTGGTATCATTTGGAAGAGAAATCAATTTACTTTTAACTTGTAAGACTTGAGAGTTTTAATAGGTTTTGAGATATCTCAATTTAATTGCACAATCATCACAAATTCTGATTTTTCAACAATTTAGTCAGGATTCCAGGGATTTAATATAGAGATAAGATGATTTGCTTGCTTTGTGATACTGAAATATCAACATTGAAGAAATTCAATGCTCATCAGCATACATTGTTGAAGTTGTATGATGCTTAGACTCCAATAATGTTTCAAACTACAAACAACTGCCTGTTTCAAGAAGAAACAAAACTGATTGGCAGCATGAATTAGCAGTCAACATAACAGAACAACTTCACACAATACTCTAAAAGGAAAATATATACTATTTAATCGCTTTGGATGAATCAACTAATACTGTTGACTCAGCACAGTTTTTATATTTCATTCAGACCATAACAAGATTTTATTGGCTGTGAAGAGTTACTGGCTTTTGGCACTCTTATCAGTATAACACAAGGAATAGATATCTTTCAAATTTTCAAGATAAATGTTGTGAAGTTGGACAAGATTTTGTTAATTTAGTGAGTGTATATAGAGATGGTTCATCTTCCATGACAGGAAAACAAGATGGGTTTATATTGCACAGATAAAAAAAAGTATTATCATTTGCTCTCATTTCTTTTTATTGTATCTTACATCATCAGAATCTTTGTTAAATCTACTATTTTAAGTGACACTTTGCAAGAAGTCATAAATATTAACTATATTCATGCAAATGCAACACAGTATTGCCAGTTTTCAGAATATTGCTAACAATGGATGATGAAATATTCAGTGTCAATTTGTCATATTCTAAAAAGTGCTGCCTATTGCAGGGATGGTTTTGTGAGAACAGATAATTAAATCTTATGATGAACAGAATCAGCAGTGGGAATTATTGAAAGAAGATTTCTATAGAAATGATGCACTTCTGTGTGGTATCATGTCAAAGCAAAATGACTTGAATATTTCTTTTCAAGGTAAAACTAACTCTATATATGATAGGTAACAAAAAATCCAAGCACTTAAAAAAAAAAAGCTATCTTTTTCAAAACCCAAAAGGAAATTTCAGATGAACATTTTCTCTAGTTAGCAAAGGTCATTGATGAAGAAGAGGATCTATGCAAAGAAAAATCTATTTAAAGAATATGCAGCTGTTACAGACTTATTAATTGGAGATACAGGTTCACTAACATCACACTCCAGATAGAATTGATTCAGCTCTCAGAAGATGACATTTTAAAATCATTATTTGATGCTAAGAAAGATCTGATTGAAATATGGGAAAATGCAATAGAATACCCGTGCTTTCAGCAACATACATGAAAAATATTTTCCTGCTTTTTAACCACTTATTGCTGTGAATCTACATTCTCCTATCTAACCAAAATCAAGATGCCTTTAAAGTGATAAATGATGTATACTCATCTAGAGGATCAGCTGAAACTCCAAACCCCCATGTTGCAAACAAATATTCAAATGCATTTCTGCGAAAAGAATTCACAACAAAGTCATTAAAATGTTAGTTAACTTTAGAATTAACATATTTTTTAATTTTTTGATGCTAGTTCATTTTAGTCAGATTTTTATAAAATAATGTAGATTTTGAAGAATATCTAATTTAAGTTTCTTGAATGCAGCCATATCAGATTACAACTAACTTAATGCAGCCTTCCAACATATAAAGATTCTCCACTTCTGCAATAAACTATGTACACTTTTTATATTCTGCAAAAAGTACCTTCTCATGGTAGCATTTATACACAGACTGATGGTGTAGTAACTTGGTCACTTCTCAGACCTATTTCATTTAATTTCTACAGGGTTCGCTTAGAAAACAGAATATTTAACAATTTTGCCTAACCTATCACATATTTCAATATATTCATATTAATGAAAAACACAAATGAAAGAAAAAAAAACTGATGAAACCTTTGAGGAAAAATCTATTTGAAACTTTACCTTACAAATTTAATATTAATAATAAAATCCCTTTACTTCATGTTTTAGTAAAATCCTAATAGTAACAATATTATTATTTCACTGTATAAAACACACAAGCCAGAATTCTTGTCTATTTAATAACTAAAATGAATTTCCTCACAGATATAAAATAGCTGTTATAAAGGATATGATAAATTATGCTAAAGTAATGTCTTCTTCACATGTTACTTTATAAAGAAATAACATAAAATAAAAACTTAGTTTCTCAAATGATGCTGAGCAAAAAAAAATTAGCCTTAAAGATATCTAAAAAAAAAATGAAACAAACAACCATTCTGATATAATCAAAAATAAAAACATCATCTATTTTAATCAGATGCAACTTAGATATAAACAAGTTGAAAAGGCCATTAAAAATATAATATTGTAATAAATACATCTAACCTAAATCATTACCAATAACATAAGATCTCAAAAAACACCATTATGAAAAAAACAATATTGTTTATAAAATACTGGAAGCAATCATTATCAACCCACTATATATTCCACCAAAGAAGATGTCATTTAAAATATATTTAAAAAATTGTATACCTTCATCCTTAGGTCAAGTTCTGTTACCCCTAATGATTAATTTAAAAAAATATCTTACACATGGCACCATTTGAATCTGATACATGTATATATAAATTAGACATGCAATATTTCTAAAAATGCCAGGATGAAGCTAATAAAAATTTTTCTCTATGGAACTGATAACAAAAACAATCCTGATAATAACTACAGGTGGTTGAAAGTATTTGGACAAAAACAATATCAATTTTGGAAAGTTTCTCTACAAATCTGACCCAAATGTCTGACAACTTAAATGCAAACTTGAAAAATATAATAAAAAAATTAAACAGATTGAGCTTGTTTGTCAGTTTTAGTAAAAAGTGTTTGAATGAATGCTTTCTGCCAAAACATACATACATACATACATACATCTATCTATCTATCTATCTATAGATAGATAAATAGATAGGTTGGTGGGTAGTTAAGTAGATATATAAATAAATTAACTTATTTTAAAAATTACATCCATCAGAACATTTTCAGTCAGCTTCTTAGGAAATAAAAACATTTACCTTTAGATTCAGAGGTGTTTTTAAAATATTCTGACCGGATGGCTATTGCACAGACATTAAATTCTAGAAGAATAAGTTTGCGCAACAAAGACATATTCAAAGTAGGGCAAATGATATCACGTTGAAATTCTGTCCAATTTTTATCTGTATTTGGCTTGGGATGACTCTGAATATTAGAGCTTCCAATTTGTACAGGATCATTGCTTCTTAATACAGAAGCACTAAATGCTGCTTCACTAAATGTCTCATTTTGAAGCAACTGTACACATATGTTATGATACACAACAGGAATGTTTTTTTCTATTGACAGATCAGTCTCATAGTTTAAGACAACACAAAAAAGCTTTAAACTGATTTTATACAAATGTTCATTATCAGTTGCAATAGACTGAAATTTTTGACATAAATAATCCAAATGTAGAAAAAAATAATTGGTCATTTGGGATTTATAAAATGCAAATTCCACATTGTTGTGATACTTATTGATGTTTTTAAATAATTTCCACCAAAATGTGAGAAAAGCTAAGTTGCATTTTAATTCAGTGATATGTTCTTTGTAAGCTAAAATTATTGTTGTCCATGAAGTATTCAGAGCAGACACATATGCTGCATTCACATCTTTGGGAAGCTTGGTTCTTAAAATATTCTTCAAAATCAAAAATCCTCTGCAAGGGTCCATATGTGATTGAGGATGATGAATAAATAAAAGCACCATTTCTTCGAAGCCATTCTCAGTGAAATACTATGAAAAATAAAAAACATACATTATATCAGAAGTTTAAATATACCATGTAAATTACAGATTATAACATTTGTTTTATTAGAAACATTTACAATAATTTGTTCATCATATTGTAAATAAATATATAGAATAGTACAGTTTTTAATTTCAGATATATCAAGATTGACATGGGTCATAAGAAAAATATAACCTTAAGAGAGAAAACAAGAAATTGTACAATTATTATGTGATGGGCACATCTGTCTATATTTCTGAGATGAGGTATTATGCACACTATTTACATTATTCAGACTATTGTCCTCATCATGTCGCCATATTTATTACAACGTTTCTGCCGTACGCTCCGGCCTTCTTCAGGTAGTTGGAATGTCGAACTGAACCTTTTATTTCGCTCCCTGGAGTAGAATGTTCTAGTTCCACGTGCCATGTCTAATGGATGTCAGTTATCAGTTATCTCCTGTTAATTCCCCTCTCCAAGTTCTCCACCGTCTTAACCAGGTATTGAACACACACTCTCTGGGTTCTGTCACTGGAGCTAACTAACACCTTTATCCACTGTGCCTTGAGGACATCTGTGTATGAATTTCTGGGTATGATAAACCTAATGTCTTCAGCAACCTTTTTTACCAGTGCTCATATTGCAATTTTTACTGTTGTTATTGCTTTTCTCTGGCACTCCTTATTACTGGTTCCCACATTGTATTCATTTCTATGCTTGGTCAGTTCAGGAGATTTTTGTGGCTTAAATTTATGAATTTTCCAATGATGTTCTTTGTCTATGATCTCAACCTGATCCCACAGAGGGCGGTGATCTCCCTTTTCTCTCCAGATGTGGTCAGCCACATCTGATTTTTCCACTTCCCCTCGTGTTACAGCTTTCTGGTGTTCTTGAAGCCTTACCTTAAGGGGGCAGCTTGTCTCCCATTTATATTTCTTTCTGCAGCTGCACGGGATAGCGTACATACACTCTTTAGTCATGTTCTCCTCTATGGGGCGTCTTACTCAAGAGAGATATCTGCAAAGTATTGTCCAGCTTTTGAAGGTGGTTGGAATGACTTGATCTAACCAGCTGTACATCCACTGATCAGTTGCACTCACTTACCAACTTTCCCACTGTGTCTAGCCGCCTTCGAATGAGCATTTCGCTCGCAACCTTTGTATGTATCCTGGCCTTTCCCGTAAAGAGTGTCTACTATCCACTTATGCATGCATGCGGAATTTGTGAACAAATGCAGCACATTCCTTTGATAACGGCGTCCAATTCTGACAGGTTGATATGTTGCGTATCCTTCTCGGGACACAACCAACACGAGTCTTCCATGACAGTTCCATCTATTTCAAGAGACACTCCTGTTGCAAGGGAGCTTGCATCAACAAAGATGTCAAATTCACATCTGTCAACGCACCATTTACCACATACGGGGTTGTCTTGATGCACCCTGGTAATGACTTCCACTATCATGTCTCTAAGGGGAGCATCATTTGTTTTGTCATCCCAGCTGGAAGTGACAGCAGTCACCCTGTGTTTGATAAAGGCAGTTGCAATGTGGATCCAACCAGCCACAGGAAAATGTCCCACCAGCTTTCCACATAATGAGAACACGCTGAGTTGTGTCACGTGTCTGGGATTGTCTGGGAGCTCACTTCTATGTTTCCAGTAAAGCATGTTGTGCTCCCTCCAGACCTGGCAAGCTGAACAAACGAGCACCATCCTCCAGTCGTTCTGGGTTCTTACACTCCAGCCCAAAGTCAGCAAGATGCTTTCTCACCTGTGCAACGGGCACTAAGGTTTCGTTGATGTAGATGTTGTCAATGTAAGCTGATGTTGCTTGACGAATTGTCTCATCCTTGGATAGCACAGCATCCATGATGGCTGGCGCCACATTGAGCCCGAATACAATTCGCGTTAGGCAGTATCTCCTCCCATTAAGGATCACCGTCTGAAATAGCCACAGTGACCGGTGCACGTGTACCTGCAAGTAGTCATTTTGAAGGTCAATCACAGAGACATTGGACCCCTTTCTTCTCCAATCTCTCAATTTTTGTGCACACACATCAGCATGAGCCGTGTATGTGTCTACATGTTCATTCAGTTCTCTATAATCTAGTACAGGGCGCATCTTTCCCTTGTTCTTCTGTACCACAGCCATCAATGGGATGAAGCTTCTTGGAGGACCAAGCTCTTCCTCGGGATATGAAGTCAGCCATCCATTGTCCTGCCACACCTGCAATTTGCGCTGGTATTCTACCTTGACATGTTCGGGCACCAAATACTCTGACACTCAGTTCTAGAGCTTTTCTGGTTAGTTATTTTCTGACCATTTCCACAGTGCTGTCAATGTTTTCGTCCTTTGGTTGAACTCTGCACTAAAGTTGGGCCTGTTGATCCTCAAAGCAGCACAGATGGGCAGACTAGAAAACTTGACTTTGCCCGCCTCTGTGATGCGTATACCGCCCAGCTCCTTAATAATGTCCATCCCAAGGAACCTAATAACGCGCTGTCCACGACCAACACACTGACTGTGACAGGGTCAACGTTGTTGACACTGAGTTTGATGGTTCCGACTCACTGGTTTCTGAGAGCCTTTCCATCAGCCATTAGTATGTCCATCTTTTGTCTGCTCCACTGCCGAAAAATTGAACCGTTCATGAGTGACCGAGAGCAGTCCGAATCTACTAAAGTGGTACACATTATTCCATTGATATGCACCTTAATAACAGGGAGCACCTCTTTCGTGCTCGGTTCGGGGAAGAGGCTGGCGCTGATGTTGCATCCCCCATTCCATTTCCTGGACACTTAGAGGCAATGTGACCTACTTTATGACATTGGAAACATCATAGATCGAGATGTGCTTTTCACGCCAGTCTGCTGCGCATTTCTTCGAGTTGATAGTGGCAGTCTTTGGCAAAATGATTTGTCGATCATGATAGCACGGGTTCTGGTCAACAATTGGTTGAACGTCATATCTTCCATTCTGGGTGATCCGCGGAGTATCTGCTTAAGATGACTAGGTAATCCAGACACGAAGGCAAAGGTTCTTCAGGAAGTGGTGCGGTCGGTATGGTGAGCTTCTTTAATTCCGCCAAATATACATCAACTGTCTCGCCAGGCCGCAGATGCCACATCTGGAATTGGTCATAGGCAACAAGCCGGTCAGTTCCAAACGCGGTTAGTAGAGTGCGTTTTATTTGCTCAATGTCACTTTTCTGTTCTTTACTCAGCTGCCAATACACAGCAAGGGCGCCGCCTTTCAAGCGCAGTGGAAGAATCCATTCAATCTTCGTGATCTCGCATAATTCACAGACCAGTACCACATTTTTGACCCATTCAACCACAGACTGTCCACTCATATCACTACTGAATTCAGGGATCAGTTTTATGTCGAATGGTCTTTCCGCCATCTTGCTAGAGACAAAGTAAGTGCCGAAATAGCTTGTAGTTGTAAAGAAAAGAAAAAAAAGTCAACTTATAGTAGCAATAAATGTTTGCAATAGATTTCTTCTGTCTCTCAACCGCAACACATGTAGCCAAATCACAGTTCAAACGATAGTCCGTTGTAACAGTCCAACAGGCAATGTAGAAACCGACAAAATGGGGTCACACATCAAACTTTCACTTCTCACCAGCAAAAACGTGTGTTCGTCCACCAACCTCAGAAAATTCAAATCTGCCACATAAGTGAAAAACAATGGCTTTTGTTCACCAGATCTTTCTGATTGGTCACGCCATTCAGGGGAGGGAAGAACATTAGCATAGATTCTGGTCCTTAAAGTAGATTTTTACTAACTACTTTTTGGTAATTTTTCTTCGGCAAATCGCACAAAACACAAACTCTTTTTCGAGGTAACTAATTATCTCTTTCACTACAACAGTAATTTTTAATAATCAGTGTAAAGCTACATTTGATGGACCTGATGGTTAGAGATTAAATCCTTCATGGAAATAATCAAGCAACACAACTGAGAAGACAACATGAGGAAAAATGGAGCTAGTATTGTAGGTAGTAAAATTATAGGTCCCTTTAATGTTGGTATCAAGATAAATGCAAAGAATTATTGTTAATTTCTTGGACAAGATGTTGTTTTTTGTGTGGTACCAGTTACAATAAAGTAGCTTTAAGCTAAAAAGTTTATTCATGCAAGATAATGCTCCTTCATATTCTGTAAAGATGACTATTGCCCACCTTGCCAAAAAAAATTCCAAAAACACCAAAATAACAAAATGGCGTTCAGCCTCTCCAGATATTAATCCAATAAAACAATTGTGATTCATAATTAAGAGATGTATATAAAAATGAAAAATAATATTCAAGCAAAGATATTTGAAAAGTAATAAAGATGGTGACAAGTAATTTTAAAGATAAAACAGTACAATTAAAATCAATGGGTTAAAAAACAATGAATGTAATAAAAAGTGAAGTAGCACCTATTAATATGTAATACAATAAAAATAATAATTTATTCAGGTATATAGGATATTGTGTCAAATATGTTCCTCTTGAATTTATTTATAAAATAAAAATTTATGTTACACTTTGTTTACATAAAATTCATTAACCCCAAAACAAATTATCGATATTTTTAATAAGGTTCAATATTATAAGCTGAAACTTCCACAATATATTACTGATATAAATATATCCTGAACATTTTATAAACATCAGTTGGTTAATACCAATTTCATTAGGAAAACATTGACTTGCATAATAAAGTCTGGCAATAAGTAAAAATAAGCACAAGTCCAAATTTAAAAAAAAAAAAACAAATAATGAAAGTTTGAACATTTAAGCGAAGATTTTTACTGTGTATTTCAAATAAAAACAATTGTAGAGCAAATTAACTGAAAAATAAAAATCATTTTTAAAACAGCATTAAAATCAGTTTAGCCATGTATAAATATCTATCATTTTGAATTTATATGAAAAATCATACAAGAATGATTATATAGACTTTTATATATTTTATGTATTCTAAAGTGGGTAAAATCAAACTGTTTGAAATTGTCTTTTGAAGTAAAAAAATACTTTTTTTTTATTTTAAAACATTAGAAATTGTAAGAATTGTACAAATATTTTAAGAGATATATCCTAGACATTTGAAGTTAAATTTGAGGTTTTAATTAACATATTCCAATCACTTCAAAGAATTGGAGATTTACTGATTTTTAATATCTATTTTAAGTTCAACATAAAATATTAAATTATCTTTTCAAAATTTTTGCCTACATTTGAAAATCCATAAATGTATTCATAATTTCATTAATAAATCTTTTTATCATCGGAGAACATATTTACATTTACACAAATAAAATTTGTAACAAGGAAGTAGTAAAATAATTTACCTGAAATGGATTCAGAGAAATCAGAGAGACAAAAACTTTTCCCGCCAAGTGAGAAATATAAATGGAAGAAGCATAAATACGGTCAATCTAAAAGTAAATAATTAAACTGTTATTTAAATCCAAAAATACGAATTTGTGAAAAAGGTATGATCAAGTGCAGAAATGAAAAACAAAAAAATTATTTAAAAATTTTTTTACATGTCACAAGTTTACAATTTAAAGTAAAAAGATGTCCAACAAAGCAATATTTTATTTTGTGATTCAAATTTTCTGATTTAAAAAAGAACCTTTATCTTAGTTTTCATTTCTTTTGCAAAACAAATTCAACTGATTTTAAATGTTTTAAAACTTGCAATAGTCATAATAAAATGGCATTTCACTGGGATTTCATAAGGACTGGATGTTAAGGATTTTGTAGAGGCAATGCTAGTGGAATTGCTCAAGCTTCAGTGTTATATTTTTCAACGATTTATATTCAAGTAAATAAACATTTTTAAATATTTACTGATATTTTTGTTCCAATAATAAAATAATTCAAAACTTTTTTTTTTTTATCTTGAGAGCTTATTTTTAGTTATGCTTTTATTTTTAGAAAGAGAACTTTGGTTCACTAAAATATTTAAATGAACTACATGAAAGTACTTTCAGGAACTGAATGAAGACAATACTACTGTAGATAGTTACTGCTTGTCATACAGCTGGCAGTTATCATTGCACACACTGCCATGAAAAACTGTCTGCTAAGTTGGTATAAAACAAACTTTAAATTATGCTTAATATTTAACATATTTCATTTTGTTTACTTAAGTCCTTTCTTTTTTGACAAACTATTTTTACAGCTTTTGAATGGTAAGTATCAAAGTTGAGAGACTTAATTCCTATGATTTTATGTTTAGGAGTAGCTTGCGTATACTCCTAGCTGTGTAATGAAAAGTAGGCTCTCTTCATTTAATGCGTGAAAGAATTATTATGTCATTCATTGCACTATGTAGTAAAAAGCCTTATAAATTAAAAATCTACCAAAAAGTTATTTAAATGCAAATTTGGTTCAGCTATAATACGGGGTGTCCTCATAAAGATGACATCATTTTGTAGCCTAACAACATAGCCAAGTCTCACTCAAATGATCTCATATTTTAACAAAATGTGTGAAAACTAAGTTAACTGTGCAGACTTATCTCAATGAGAATCTACCAGGAAGATGGATCGGGTGTGCCAGTATAATCACAATGTGCTGTTGAAATGGCCACCATGTTCACTGACTTGACACCTTATGATTTTTTTTCTATGGGGCTATATGAAAAGACAGGTCTATATCCCCCTCTTCTTCTTACAAGCCTAGGGAAACTTAAGCAGAGAACCACTGAGGCACTGGAGAATGTTACACAAGATATGCTACAGCTTGTTTGGCAGGTGTTGGACTACCGACTTGACGTGTGTCATGTCACAGCTGGTGCGCATACTGAACATTTGTGAAGCTTTGTGAAATCGGTTATAAAATCTACAGCCCTTTGAATATCTTGTTCAAATTTTGATAAAGAAATCTTTTCATGTTCAACATGAAGCCTATTTAATTTTGTTTGCCTGGGACATGTAGTTATTCAGATATTCACATTTTAAGTGATGCCAATATTTTTGGGACACCCTGTACTTTATACAAAGAAATAAAAAAGTTAAAATTGTGGTGATATTATATTTAAAACTTTTATTAGGTCCATTAATTTTATCAATTACTTATACTTCAAATTAAAATTATTTTTTAATGAGTTATTTTATTTAAATAATTATGATATAGTTATATACAATATATATATATATATATATATGTAGTAGGGATGTGTCAGAAGATAAGAGATAGTGTGAAAAGTAAAGCAAAGTTCAAATTCTATGCTAGTCTGTTGCATTCACTTAATAAATGCTCTTGGAAAAGGCATGACTCAGTCTCTTCTCCCCCAGCTATGGGTTAAATAACAAAGTAAACTGGAATCTCTAGATTTGAGTAGAAGTTATTCTGAGAGAAGGAAAACTGAGAATGCCAAACTGTAGAGAAGCCAAGAACTTATTCCACTATCTTTCCCAAGAAAGCCTGGCTCTATTCACAGATAAAGAAAGGAATTTGTAAAGAGTCTCGATTGCCTACATACTGAAAGGTCATAGCTCTTTTATTATATACACAGATACATCAATACATAATGATGAAAATTTATTTTACAAAACAAATATTTTTTAACAAAATCTTTCCTTATCAATAGACTTTATTCAGCAGTGAATAAATCAAACATTATACAGTGAAAATTTTAGATCAAGATTCAGCTAATAATTATATTTTAGACTACAATGTAGTTATTGATTCACCCTCAGATTACATGACAATTTTGTAAATAGGCTGATAAATTGAAATCTAAAAATAAATATAACACTGTGATTTACAAACTTCATCAATCAAAAGTAATATTTACTCACCAAATTTTGGCAAAGACCATATTTTGTGAATAGGTTTCTAAATAAATATAAGCGTTGTTTGTCTTGGGCTGCTTGAGAGAGGAGAATGCTAAAAAAACTAAGTTGGAGAAGTTCTTCACAATGCAGGCAATGGTCAGTAGTTTCTTGTAAGTGTAAACCAGAGCATGGAAGACATGTAAGACTTGCAGAGTTGGTAAATAATAGAGATTCAATTTCTTCACACCATATTTCTGAAAGACATTTCCAACCACTTGAAACCAAAGAGTCAAAAATTTTTTTCCAGTATCTGAGTCCAACAGGAGCAAAGGAAATCTGATTCATGAAGCTGGACCTGAAAAATCAATTGAATTTCTTTTTATCCTTCATGCAAAATATTTCTTTGCTTTAACTTGCAATATTTATAGAAGCTTTGTCAAAACATTAATTCCTTAACATTGATAAAAATTTTAGTTGAAGTATAAATTTAAATTTAATGCTTAATTAAATGATAAAGTCTAAATTATCTTTTAAAGCTTTCCCTCAAATTATACACCAAAGCAAATCAGAAAAGCTTTTAAAATATTTCCCTCTGAAATTTTAAATGCTTTAAATCTAATACTACACAATTTGTTTTCATAAGTACTTAACTCACCTACAAATTATCAACCATGATATTTTGATGGCTTTAATAAAGATTCTGTTAAATTTTTTAATGATTTTGGTATACAAAATCTGTTTGCTAACTGATTTTGCCATTTACAAAGTGCAAAATAAAACTTTTACAATTAGATGTTATTATAACTATAGCCTAATGAGTTGAGTCAAATTGAAATATGATTTCATCTTGAAATAATTAAAAACATATTCTCCACACATCACCATGGGAGTGATCTGACGATAGTGCATCATTTTGGATACCTGGTATGCATCATATCATCAAATGCCAAGATCAATAGACAATCAAAGGTTTTTGAGGGTTATACAAGTGAGTCTGTAATTACAGCCACCTGTATGGCTCTGAGTCATGGGTCACTTATCGTCATCATCTGCTACTTCTTGAGCATTTCCACCAGCACCGTCTCTACAAAATCCTTTGAACATCCATCGGAGGGACATTACCACCAATTTTGAAGTTCTGGTCACCAGCATTGAAGCCATACTATTAAAAATGCAGATACGCTGGATAGGGCATGTCTTCCAGGATGAATAACAAATGCTGATTGTACTGTATGGTGAACTTTTCACCGGATAACATTACAAGGGGGCGCCCCCAAAAAGATATAAGGAGTCTGAAAATAAAAATCTCAGTATGTTGCACTGAACATCGTCAGTGGTCTGACATAGCAGCAAACTCAGAGAGCTGTTGACTCACTGCGCATCAAGCTGTCTCTTCCTCTTCCTATGAGCATTTATTTCATTGACGTCATTTTATATTCAGATGTTTTACATTACAATATTCGAACAATTATTTAAAAATTTAAATTAAAAACATTCAATTTCCACTTTATTATCCGATGTTCTGTTAAAATCTTTTTTTTTTTAATACATACATTTGAAAATTTAAATTTATATATTTTTTGAGAAAAATAATCGATTTTTTATGTTAACGATTTGGGTAGGAACATAACAATACTCTGGCAATTCTTATGTAACTTCGACATGTCACCTGTGACCTAAGGTTTTGCTTTTCAAAACTCAGTAAAACTAAAAGTAAAACTAGCTGCGTACAATTGTTTTTACTATTAAAATTGTTTCGTGTTGTAAGGCAGGTTAAGTATTTTTGTTTATATCATAACTGCACTAACAGTTCTGTAAACAAAACAAAAAAAACACAATTCTAAAAAAAAATATACGAAAAGACTGAACCTTAACCCAATGTTGGGAATTGAACACAGTGGAACGAAAACTTTCCCGGTGAAAATGCACGAAAAACGGTGTTAAACAAAATTAGTCCTCTAAATATTTTTTTCACATTATCGCAAATTACATTATTCACGTAAAATTTTTATTCTGGTAGCGCCTTAATTCCTTCAAGGTTATTCATACTAAGTTTAAAAAAGCATATAGAATGAAAAATATATTCTTAAATTATTGTTTAAATAAGGTTAAAGAAAATTTATTTTTAAACATGATAACAAAAAATTCTTGATCATTGCACCGTTGCTCTTTCTTTCGGTATTTCTTGAGATTTTATTTTTACTTTTTCGCGCGATTAAAAGGACAGGGTTAGAATCACAAATTTTTATTTATTCTTTGACCTCATAGATTACCGTCCGTAAATAAAACGTTATTTTCATTCTGTTTTGAAGTAAAAGGTAAACATTACTTCTAAAAACCAAGTTAATTACTCCTTGGCTTCGAAACAGATCTCAAGAACAAATATTGGATTTTAAAGAAATTTTTTAATTTGTTGTTTTACATTTACGTATATAATAGCGGTTCAATGCGTCAGAAATAAAATAAAATATGAAAATAAAACATATAAGCAAAAAAAAAAAAAACGAATAAAAACAATGTATTTGCTTTACTTTAAAACCTATATCTTTCTCTCTCTCTTCGCTCTCCCCCGTCACTTTGTATACTTTTCTTCCAACTAATGAAAAGAGACCTTCAAGTAAAAAGAGGAGGAAGAAGAAAAAACTGAACATAGCTGCAAAACGGCCGAAGTTTTCCTGGACCAGGGTCTAGTCATTGTCACTAGAAATCTACCAAAATAAGAGAGGCTCCACGCATAACTTCCACTATAAAAAAACATGAAAAAGAATGGAACACGGGGAAAAAAAAGGCCAATAAAAAAATTAAAAAAAAAGAAGACTTTTGATGTTAGCCGAAACCAAGCTCCGCGCCAGTAGTTAAAAAGAATATAAACTAACAGTCGAGAGACAGAAAGAGATAACGGATCACCAGAGAAACCAGCCCAGCGTATCACGCGAAGAAGTTAAGCAATCGTCTGCTTAAGACATTTTCCAGCCTTCTGAGGGCCGAGCAAACAGCAGATTGACGTCCACAACAAGTTTTGAAAGTAAATGCACTCTCACCTGCTACCAAAGTCCGACTTGTAAACTATCAACTACCAAACTGAACGCTTGTCCGTTTCGCCAACACGAATTACAAAGGACGCACTCCAATCGAAATCAGATAAATATATTATAAATATATTATTTGTTCATATTTTTGATTCTGCTCGTTTATTTCCGAAGTTTCCGATAAATATTGCTAAGAACATCTGACACTTCACAACTGCCTAAAAAGTTTATTTATACAGGAAAATTAATTTTTCGTTTATTTTTGGATGAATTTAAGGCAATTATCTTTCAAAGAGAACCGAAATATAAGTTCAAAGAAGGCATTTTTACATTATTTAAAATGCGTTTGTCGTGTTTTTCTAATAGAACGTCTGCGGTACCTAGAGATAAGAGATATTTACAACGTTGCTGAAAATGAGAAATCACACTAATTTGCAGTCTGACATCAAGTTAAAACAGCTCTGATGATTGTGATGATAAAGTCATCAATTCCAATTTAATTTATCGGACTTTAAATGAGGTCATATTTACTGCAGAGAAATCAAAATATTTTATTCTTCTTCATTGCGCACGGTCAGATAAAAAAAATGCTTTCTTTTTGTTCCTATAAAAATTCTGATAAAAACCGCAATCGTTCTGCTGCTGGTACGCTGGAGAATATTGACATGCGGTATTTGATCTCGCCATGACAACCCGAAGATGCGCTGGAAAGTTTCAAGAGCTCGTATGCTAGCTCTAAATTGAGTCCAGTATTCAAATTGGAGCGCTTATTATCCAACGACAGATCAGGTGGATTAGTTATGTTATCAGGATGCCTGAAGACCGTAACCCAAAGATGACCCTATATGGGGAACTCTTGGAAGGCCAGCGATATATTGAAGTACCGGTAAAAACGTTTCAAAAACCACCTGAAAGTCATGCTGAAACAGTGCGGTATTAATTCTGCAGAACTGAAAGTTAGAGCAGAATATCGCAACAGCTGGAGGACACTATGCCGTCAGGCAATTGAAAGACTTGAAACTATCCGAACTCAAGACCAGGAATTTCGACGGCAACAACATCATAATAACCTAGTGCGTGGGCCACTGCTATCAGGTTTTGGCATTCAGTGTCCAACATGTAGACGGCAATGTGCGTCTCAGTTTGGTCTTCGCAGCCTTCAACGTCAACATAATGTCATCAACCAGCGATATCTTCAATGTCGGAATTTTAGTGACTTTAGGTCCGTACCTAAAGAATAAAACCTACTACCGGTATATTAACCGGGGTCCGA
The DNA here is from genome assembly GCA_964036315.1 of Acanthosepion esculentum. NCBI lineage: Eukaryota > Metazoa > Mollusca > Cephalopoda > Sepiida > Sepiidae > Acanthosepion > Acanthosepion esculentum. Next base: position 92,562,581 of record OZ038483.1, on the reverse strand, counting down.
CGTAAAAAAAAATGTAACTTCGAAATACAACTACGCACACAACTGTAGGTCTACATATATTTTTATTAGAGGGGTAAAAAAGTAACCTTTTCTTGCAAGATATTCCCCTTGCTAGGGAGTTGGAAATTCCCTGTAGTAACAATAAAAAAAAAGACACTACAAACAAAAGTAGAGTACAAAAATCAAGTAAAAATTAAAAAAAATTACCCACTTTTTCCTTTGCCAAAAATGGCCACTCAAACACGTGGTCAATATAATTCAGGGTCTCCCTCGTGGGAGTAAAAACAAAGTTGTTGTTAAAATGGCCTCGTTAACTCGCGGCCTATATAAATCTAGTATTCCCTCGTGGGAGTACAAAACAGTTCTAGGAGTCGAAGAAGGACTGGGAGCTTCTTTGAAAATTTCTTCCTCAGGACTTCAATCACGACTGGGTCTTCCCGGAAATTTCTTTCAACCGCCTCTCGCCGACTCGTCAGATATCTTCTTTCTAAGGAACAATTCCTTAAAGTTCTTCTTTGAATACTGAACCTTACTAAGGAAATAAACAGACTCGCTTATTCCTCGGTTCTAAATTTACTGCTCCCTCGGCAAAGAGGCTCTATCTGTCAGAAACTCGCCACTTCACCGGACCCCGTAACTTTTTTAAGCAGTCACACTGCCTAAAATCAAGTCCTGACACCCAACAGGTGGTATCAAAAAGAGGGCCCGAAGTCGTTTAGATCGGCGTTTATATACACCTTCCTCCCCTGTCACTTGCTGCTGCTGCTGCTGCTATCAGTGACAGGCCCGGAAAACCCCAAAGGGCGATAATCTCCCAGTCCTTCTTCATTATAAATTTTCACACTCTCCCGAACAAAAGAAAAAAAAATGGTTGGGCTGAGACCCAAGGACTACACCCTCAAAGGGTCAATAGTTAAAGTACAATTTTTTAAAATACCAATGGCAAAGGAAAATACATGCCCACATTAAGGCGTGGTAATTCAAAAAAAATTATAATGTAAAAAATCATGCCGCTGTGTTAGCGGGAAAAAAAGCAATATACAAAATGGAAAAGGGTCGCTTACAAAGCGGTAAAAAAATTGCCGTTTACAAAATGGCAAAAGACCGCCTACAAAGCGGTAAAATTTACAAAGAAAAAAGGTATGCAGTGAAATACATCAGATGTTGAGACAACACAACTACCAAATACAAAAATAAAATTCTCATCTCCATGGTGAGACCAATAGCGTAAGCTTGAACAATCCCCAGTAAAGGATTACAATTCCATCAATCTGTAAGGTCCCACACAAAGTGACTAGTACCACAGAAAATTTATCCAGGGACGAGAACCGTTCCAATTCAACAACAGTAGTGCTAGTTGAACCTACCGGAGAAATAATCACTGTGTTGTTCAATACTAATCTACGACTGTCCACACTGAGGCAGCCGAGCTCACTGGCGGGCCATTGAATGGCCTCGCCTTCCAACCATGAAGCCAAAATAGGAGTTGTGTCTCAAACTTATCAATAGACACTCCTCTAGTGATTAAATCGGCAGGATTATTATTAGTATTCACATATTTAAAACTAACATGAACACCACCATTTCTCAACTTAGCAATCCCCGCATGGATGTCCTTCAGCCTATTCCCAACAAATACATTCTTGGTCTTGATGTCATTCGTCAATAACCAAGACAAAGCTACCTTCGCGTCCACCGCAACAACTATGTCACTAATGCTACTATCTGGAAGAGCCCTCAACATATTAGGTACACACTTAAATGCAAGGAATACGGACAATAGCTCCAGGGTAGGAAGTGTTCTGTTGACAAGAGGCGCCACCTTAGCCTTAGCGAAAATTAATTTTGCACACCCCTTCTGCCATACATATGCTGCAAATCCGAACGCCAGTTGGGAAGCATCGCAGAAAATAATCAGTTTAGCAGGAACTGATTCATCCAGTACAAATCTGGGAAACTTTAAACGATGCAATGATGTAAGATCTAAAAAGAATTTGTTCCAATCCCCCTGAATATCAGGTGGGATTTTCTCATCCCAAGGCAATTCCCGCTTCCATAGATCACTGAGGAGTATCCTCCCCTTGATCGTCACAGGCAGACATAGGGACAGGGGATCAAATAAGCTGGAATTTTGAGACAAGATACCTCTCTTAGTAGTGGCTGGCACCTAGAAGACATTTGCGAAAGCTGAATTATATCTGACTGAGGGTCATAGAGGTAGCCCAAAACTTTATCATGGGTTGAAGCATGATCAACAAAATTCCCATCTTCAATCATATGCGTCCTGACAACTTCACTATTAGAATTGCAGGACCTTAGGGTGAAATTACCCTCCTGCATAATTTCCACAGCTTCCCTGTACAAGGACACCACAGTTTCAGCAGAGTTATGTGTCTTAACCAAATAATCCACATAAAAGTGAGTTAACAGCATATCCGTACAAGGATTTACACAATATTTCTGGACATGATATTTGATTATAAAATTAAGAATAAAAAAAATAAGAGTCCGATAGCGAAAACATACTAACTTCTCCTTTATCTTAACGAAGAAGCAAAAACAATTCCTGTCTCGCTCCTTGTTTAAACCGATCATCAGAAAGGCCTTCCTGACATCTGCCAGCAGGACATAACGATTGCATCTAAATCGCAACAAAAGTTCCCACATATCCGTAAAGAGATTTATACCGGGATACACACAATCATTAAGAGACGGCTTGCCTCCAGTTCTCAAAGAACAATTAAATACCGGCCTAATCTTGGTTGTACTAATAGGATCCTTCTTTATCACAGGCCTATGAGGAACCCATATATATTTCTTAAAATCATCAGGAGAGACATTTATCCTCTCGATAATGCCTTCAGATTCCTGATCGAAAAATACTTTACAATAGTCATCATAAAGCTTTTGTTTCTCCAGTTTAGTCACAACACGATCTAAAACACTCAAGGCCACTTGGTGGTTAGAAGGGACTTCCGATAACTTATTCTCATTCCAAGGAAGATCCACAAAATAACGCCCATCTCTAAAAGTTATAGAGCTGCGGAAAGCATCAATCTTTACACGATCATAATCGCTGACCGAGTCTTCCAAAATTCCTACAGTCTCCAAGCTGAAAATCTTTTCAACAGTCCTCTCTACAGAGGACTCTGCGAAGCATTCCAAGGGGTCCAGATACTTGGACTGGGGCTCCAGCACAAAATATATGTGGGTAACAGGGCAATCTGAATACTGGGAGATGACCTGACTGTGATTTACACCGCAAATCTGAGTATCAAGTTGGGATCTCTGTAAGGGCAGGAAATTGTCTATGCTACCAAATGGAACAAATCCCTGGGGCAATTCAAAAGCCATACCATTCATAAAACGTGACAGCTTCATGGGAGCCAGGTAATTTAACACGTCGACGCCCAAAAGACCGCTCACAGAGACAGAGTCTTCACGGACACCCGAAAAATCAGCTGCCAGCTTATAACCACTGGCACGCATGTTAAGGACTGCATTACTGAGCTCCTTTATTTTAAAGGTGAGGTCCATATCGCTATCCACTAGGAAAGGAATGGAACAGTCAGCATTAGACAATTTCAATGATAATACTATCTCCCTCAGACGCTTCCGAGCAGACCCCAAGAAAGTTTTCATCACAAATTCTCGGGTAGGCAAGGTATTAGCTCCACAAGTCAAGACGTGCAGAAGAGATTCCTTTAAATAGGAGCGCTCACTACCGGAATCTATGAGGGCATTGAACCTGCATTCGACTCCTCCATATTTGACTACTACCTCCATAATGGGCAACAAATTGCTACCACCAATATCGTGATAACAAGCATTAGTTTCCAATGAAGGTTTAACCCTACCAGGACATAAAGCACCCACATGAGATCGACTTTTACAATCCCAGCAAGGGTTGAGCAACCCCTTACTACCAGCACAGTTGGCTTCAGAATGATATGGGTCTGTACACAGCGCACACAGCCCAAGGTCCTTACATCTATCTAATCTCTCCTTAAAGGAAGCGTATTTCTTACACCTATATGCAGAATGTGTGTCAACACGACAGAAACTACATCTAAACTTATTTCTTCTAGTTATAACACTAAAATTCTCTAAAGTAGCCGGTTTTTTACTAGATACTGGAGACTTAGATTTTCTGTGGCTAAAACTACCCCCTTTATAGTTATGGCTCTCTGTACTACTAACTTTGGTATTAGTCAATTCCATAACTCGAAGCACATTTGAGTAGGAGTCAAATAATTCTCCTAACGAAGGATAAGTGTTACCTATAACTCCAAAAAGTTCCTTTTTAAAATATGTTGGCAACTTGTGTACCACCACATGGCTAAAGTAGCGGTTGCCCGGAGTGCCATCTTCCAAGAAGTCTAACGAAAATGAATTCTTAAGCTCATAAAACAAAGATTTCATCTCAGCAAAAAAATCCCTAATGGAAGAACAATGATGGTCCCGTGCAGGCTTAGCAGCGTCTATCGTCAAGAATATCTGCTCAACCATGTATCCCTCGTCCAGATTTTCACTGCTGAGAATCTCCAAGGCTATGTCAAAACTTTCTGCCGAAATAGAGAGGTGGCTAACAATCTTCAGGGCGTGACCCCTGAGATGGTTCTTTAAAATAAGCAACTTAAGTGCTTTATCATGCATGCCCAGCACACAATTCTCAAATTGCACTAAAAAATTTTTATAGGCTAACTTATCCCCCACCAAACTGCTAGGGTCAAACACCGGACACTTTAATTTAGGAGCCATGTCGTACTGAAGAAAAGGCCTCCTATCCTGAGACGGTAATTCATTACTACTACTATACTTATCCTCACATACTGAGAGGTCCTTGAGAATGCGAAGATTAAACAAAGACTCTTCATCACTCTCATTATCTAAAACCTCTGCAGCGACTTCATTCTCAATAAATGAGTCCAAGATTTGCTCATTTAAATGAGTTACAGTAGCAAGCCATTCCTTAATTAGTTCCTTCTGGGCAAGGAAGGTACTTTTTACCAACCCTTCCCCTGCCGTTATTAAATTCACGGCAGTGGTTATCTTTCTCTTATAAATGTCTCTCTTTTTGATAAGAGTAGTCACTGTTGGCGAGACAGACATTTTGGGAAGAAATCTCTCACTAAACTACTTAATTATTTTTTTTTCACGAAGTACCTCAACTGAAAAAAAATGCAAAAACAAGCTCAATACAAAAATGGGATGTTTTCTGTAAATACACAACACAAATAAAAATTTATAACAGACAGCCCCTAAAAGGGACCTTGCTGCCTTTAGGTAAATCAATTCTCTCAACAAAAGGTGCAATTCACATACATAAACGCATACGCCGAAAAGAATAAGCACAATAAAATTTCGCAAAAATTAGCGATAAAATACACAACAGCAAAAAGGGAGCAAAAAATATCAAGTAATGCTCCTCAAAAAGTGGTTACACAGGTCAACGTTAAACGGGGAAAAATGCTTGCAAGGTAAAGCTAATATAGAATGTTTGTTCGAACCCAAAATATAAGTAGACCTACAGCACTCACTAATTATGAAATGTACCCAGTAAATTTATAAATTAATTTACAAGGCTATATCTCCGTAATGTATACAGCAATTATTTCTTTTCTTTTTTTTAAAAATATCTGCAAAGTATAGTTTCTCCACCGAGGTCAATTCCGTAGAATGGTAGAAAAAAAGAAGCAAGTGATTAAATTTTGATAATTCACTTGTTAGGGTAACAAATAACCACCACAGAAAAGCCCTAAGAGAAAATACCCCTATACTAGAGAAAAATTTGGTACGTAGTATATCTTAATTCTTCAACCAAGAATAACAACAATAATTCTTGAATAAAAGTTGCAAAATGATTAATTTTTCTTAATACACCAAATAAGGAAACTTATCTTGCAAAGTGTCGGAATTTTATCCTTTAGGTACGGACCTAAAGTCAATAAAATTCCGACATCAATTATCATTATTCTCATTTGGTGGAGCAGATGTCGTCATCGTCATCGACGGACTTCTATTAATTAATTAAAAAAAATTTAAATAATAAAGAAAAGCCAATGAAAATTTTGCTACTTTTATTTTTAAATTTTTTAAAGGCGTTTTCTTTTATAGACCTCACGCGCGCGTAAACTGCTTCTCCAAAACACTTGATTTCAAGGCCTCTGACTGCAGATTTTCCTTGCTATTATATTGTTTTTTTTTACTCGTCATGAAATGAGGATTCTTGAATGGCAATGATAATAATAGTATTAGCTGTTTCCCTACGAGGAAAAAAATTAGCACTTTCCTCCTCACTTTATCCCTTGCCTCTTTTTTTACACATACATGCGAAGAAATCACAGTTCTTTTCATCTTAACAAAGAACTACAAATAAGTAACTTTAACACTTATACACTATAAGAAAAATTTACTTGTAAAAACACAAAAATAAAAATATTTTATATTTAAACACCTTTCTTACCCTTTTCTTTTTTGTGGGTTGATTCGAATTCGCAACAAATGTTTGAATAGTTGACTTCAGCTGAGGTTAATCAGAAAGGTAAATTGTAGGGTGGCCTCCTTGAGACAAAATCGCTGATACAGTGCGCCTAATTGCATCCGTAGTTAAAGTCACTTCCTTTTAGGGTAATAAATTTTTATTTTTTTTAGAAGTGCTTTCTTTAAATTTTCAAACGCTATATTTTGCCATTGAGTCCATTTAAATTCGCTATTCTTATTACGTAACTCCTCCAAGGGTTCTATGAATTCACTATATTTTGGCAAATGTCTGCAAGAAAATGGCTAACCCTGATTCCAATTCTTTTTTATTTGTGGGTATTGATACCTCCAATATTTTCTTTATCAAATTTGCTGAAATTCCGTCTTTAGAAATCTGACATCCCAGATATGCTATTGTGTCGCAATATACATTTATTCTTGATTATGGTCATTCCAGCATATTTTAATTTGTTTAAAACATAATTCGTTTTTTGTTTTAACTCTTTTTTACTGGAAGCACCGACGAATATAATATCTTGATAAATGATCATATTCTTAACATCACTCAGTACATTTTCAATTGAACTCTGAAAAATAAAACCTGCTGTTTTTACACCATAAGGCATACAATTCCATCTGAGTAAACCTACCGGAGAGTTAATTGTCGTAACTTCTTTAAATTTTTTATCAATTTGCATCTGGTTATAGGCAGATTTAAGGTCAATTTAGGCAAAGTATTCCAGAAAAAGCGTGACTAACAGTTTTAATGTTAGGAATATGAAACGAATCGGAGCATATTTTGTTGGTTTAATTTTGTAATCCCCACATATCCTTAAAACTCCATCCGTTTTTCCTAAAACAACAATGGGTGAGGGGGAACATGCTCTAAAATTCTTTGCTCCACCATTGGCTTTAGTTTAGCAATTACTAAAGACAGAATGTGAATCGGTAGTCTGCAAGATTCAAAGTAACAGGAGTGACTATATTTTCTTTAATGCTCGCTTTGTACCCTTTTATCATGGCCTGGCTTCCTACAATGCTAGTATTTCCTCTTGGCACAGCTGACGGAGAAATGACCAGACTGCCCACACGTCTAGCAATTCATACGTCAATTTTGCGGTTTTATCGGGACTACTCTTACTTCTCTTGGTGGCCCTTGGTCGTTTCCCTGATTTCATTGTTTATGAGTTTTCTATTTACCGGAGGTCTTCTAGGTACTCTCCTTGGGAACCTACACCACTTATCCTCATGTCCAAACCGTCCCTATTCCTTACAGTTTGGCCCTGTCTGTTCCGAAGGTGCTTCCAAACTGATTGGACAATCCCTTGACTTATGACCCTCATAATTACACGTCCAACAAACAAGCCCGTACCTCCCGGGTGTTGGTCTGAAGAATCCATATCTCAAGGACCACTGTTTTCTATGGAGATCAGCTTCTTCCTCCCAATTCTCGGGGCGCCCTCTATAGTTTTCCTGTCCTCTTCTTGTATCTGGGACCCCTCTACCTCTATTGGCCTCGATATCCTCCTGACCTTTAGCTAGACCTTCTTCCCACTAATTCTCTCCCAGAGTTTTGTACTCTCTCTGGCAAGATTTACCGCCTCAGCCAGTGTGGTTGGTGCACCTCTAATGAAATCGTGTCTAATGTCACCGTCTCAGACGGAATCTACATATATACCAATTAATTGGGCCTGGATGGCTCCTCCATCACTTGTTGCCTCATCGGGATATGCCGGAGTGGCCAACTTATCCATCCTAACTCTCAGCTCGCTAGGAGTCATCCTGTTTACTTTCGTAATCATTAATCTCATCGTTTCTATTGTGGTTATGTCATTAGCTTATTGCTCCACTAATGCCCTTTCTAAATCAGTCCATGTCATAATGGTGTCTTTTTGCCATAGTCCCCCTATAAAATTATAATCATAATCGTAGGCTAGCATTAGCGTCTCCCTTTCGGTGAGGTCATATATCGTCTGTGTTTTGTTATGGCTGTCATTCAGCCTTGCAATTCCAATGGGACCTCCTGTTGGATGGCAATTTGGGCCCCTCGTCATATTTTTAAATGCCTTAGTGATTTGAGATACCCCCGCTCTCAGTTCTATCCTCATATCTTCTGATGTTTGATCGGGGTCGGGCTCAGATCCATAGAGACAACATAATACGCTAACCAATGCAACTTTCTGTCAAGTCAAAACAAAAAGCCCAAAATAAGTGTCCTACCTATACTTGATGAAATCGCCTTCGTCTGTCTGATGGGTTGATATGTTAACCATTACAGAACCGAATAGCCAAATGACTAAAGTCACTTGGTTCTTACTCCTCAATGTATTTTCACAACCTTGTCTGGGTTTTCCTTGGGAGCTGCTATCTTCCAAGTTAATATTTTCTAAGTTGCTATCTTCTAAATTGCTGCTAGTTTTCTTGGGTCGATCCAGGTCAACGGCAACCAATAATGTAGCCCTCTCACTCGTTAAGGCATTGCTGGCATTGTGATGATGAGCACGGTTCCACTCGATCTAGGTGGTGTTCGTCTCCTTCACGGCCATTCACTCCTCTGTTACGTTGTGTTTTTGAACTTAGAGGGTGAGAAGATTGCTGATGAAGTAAACTGAAGTAAAAACGTTAACAGCTAGGAGTTACACAAAAAAGAATTCTTTGGAATAAAGAATTAACTTGGCTTAAAAATGTAACTATACTTTTGGCTTATTTGTTGTATACAGCGGTTTTAACCCTTCCCACTTACTGTTATAATCAAATGACACTGGGATCCCTTTTGGAGTTTACAGCCTGTGTTAGTAGTAATTTAAATTTCTAAGTTCTGGGCTGGCACAAGGTCTTGGTCCGGAGGTCTCGGCGAACGATATGGATTCCAGTAGCAGTATTTTGGGGACCTGGGGCTTGGTTAGCCCCATCCTTAGCATCAACCTTTTTCTAAAATCTCATATCTTCAAAACGTGTTTACTCAAGTAAACTTCCAAATTTAGGGATTGTCCAGCACCATTTTGGGAGTGACCAGAGGAATCAAGCCGCTCTTTAACTCCAACTCCCTTCACTTTTCATCTCCCATCATCGCTTCATATAGGTAGGGCCAAGATCGCTTCTTTTCTCCCACTTTCTCAACATTCAGTTCAGCCCATTTCCAAATGCTGGTACAGATGTCTTTGTCACCAATCCAAATTTTAAAATGTATAGGCAAAAAGGGGTTTTCAGTAATTAATCTTTATTTATCAGCTTGTTTCACTTTGTTTTATGTGGTCTCCCAAAGAAAGGGATTTGACCATCTTCTAAGATAATCAGAGCCAATCCAGATGGCCACTGCCAGCTAAATCTCAAAAATTGTTTTGTTCATCAATCAGTTGCTATAGGTGAGAAAAAAATCCAATATCTTTAGTAATAAAAAATATCCAATATCTTTAGTAATAAAAAAGATTTCTCTTTCTCTGTTTATGTGTTTTAGGTCAGCCAGACCACCCAGCTTTTGCCTATGCATTGGACCTTGGAAAAGAATGCAACTCAATCATTTCTGTAACTTTTTTCTTCTCTATCCCCTCTTTTTTCTTTCTTTTTCTTCTCTTTTTCTATTTCCTCTTCCTTTTTCTTGTTCCTGAATAACACACTGACACCCCAGTGCCACATATATCTGAACAACTTGAAAATATTTTTTTATATTTCTTAATGAAAGAAAAAGACTACATCTGAAGAAGATACAACAATTTTTGTTATTTCTTAATGAAAAAGATTAATCTGAGAAAATGCAACTGTTTTTCTCAATTCTAAATAAAAGAAAATCGATGTGTAGATACAAATCAAAATATTTTGTTATTTTGAAATAAAAAAGACTAAGTATGAAAAAATATAACTTTTTTACATATTAATTAATGATGAAGATTAAATCTGAACAAAATGTAACTGTTTTTATTATTTCTTAATGAAAAAGACTAAATCTGAATAAAATGTAACAGTTCTTGTATTTTCTTAATGAAAAAGACTGAATATATAAACAAAATCTGTTTTTGATATTTCTTAATGAAAAAGATTAAACCCTAACAAAATGTAAAAGATTTGATATTTCTTAATGAAAAATACTAAATCTAAAGAAAATTGAACAGCTGTTTAATATTTCTTAATGAAAAAGACTAAATTTGAGCAAAATCTAACTTGTTTTGTTATGACTTAATGAAAATATACAAAATATAACTTTTTTGTTATTCATTAAACCTGAAGAAAATGTAATATTTTTTTATATTTCTTTAGGAAAAGAAACTAAAACCAAAAATGTAACTTTTTATTATATTTCTTAATGTGAAAGATAAAATCTTATGAAAATATATCTGTTTTTGTTATTTCATGAAAAAGAATTTGTACAAAATGAAACCTATTTGATATTTATTAATGGAAAAAACTAAATCTGTACAAAATATAATTTTAGATATTTCTTAATGCAAAAGGCTAAATCTGTACAAAATGCAATATTTTTTATATTTGCTAATGAAAAAACCCAAGTTTAATAAATCTCTACAAAATGTATTTTATGAGATAATGAAAAAGACTAAGTTTGATCAAAATGTAACTATTTTTGTTATTTCGTAATGAAAACAACTAAATCTGAACAGTGTAACTTTTTCATATTTCTTAATGAAAAAGATTAAATCTGTACAAAATATAACTTTTTTGATATTTCATAATGAAAAAGACTAAATCTGAAAAAATTCAACTTTTTGATATTTCTTACTGAAAAAATGACTAAACCTGTACAAAATGCAAGTATTTATTATTTCCTAATGAAAAAAATAAATCTGTAGAAACTAACTTTTTGTTATTTCTTAAAGACTAAATCGGAATAAAATGAAAATGTTTTTGTTATTTTTTTAATGAAAAAGAATAAAATCTGAAAAAGTGTAATGGTCTTTTGCTCTTTCTTGATGGGACAACTAAATCTGAACAAAGTGTAACTTGTTTTTTTATTTTTCTTAATGAAAAACTCTATATCTGTAAGTTTATTTTATATTTCCTAATGAAAAAAACTAAATCTGTACAAAATGCATCATTTTTTTATATGTCTTAGTGAAACCAGAGTAAATCTGAAGAAAATATAGCTTTTTTCATATTTCTTAATGAAAAAAAGTAAATCTGAATGAAACGTAACTGTTTTTGCTATTTCTTTATGAAAACAACTAAACTCAAACAAAATATAACTCTTTTTGTTATTTTTTAATGAAAAAGACTAAATTTATACATAACAAAGTTTTTAATATTTCTTAATAAAAAATCTGTATCTGACCAAAATCTATTTTTTAATGACAAGGACCAAATCTGTAAAAAAATGTAATCTCTTTTCTTATTTATTAATGAAAAAGAATAAATCTATAGAAAATTTAAATTTTTACAAATATTTCTTAATGAAAAAGACTAAATCTGAACAATATGTAATGGTTTTTGCTCCAATGGCAATTCCCACCTTGCTTATCACTGGTGAGACATCCCCGACATGTCCGAACTGGGAGAAAAAAACCCAAGATGGCCCTCAGAAATGTCAATGTAGTGTCCACCTGGCCTTCCGAATGCTCATGTACACGGTTTGCATCCTCACCGATTTCATGAGGATGCACCCTGCCAACTTTTTCGGAGCCTCTTCAGTCGTTAGCAGGATGTCCCACATAGGGTATGTTTCTTTTTGCCATGACTTTGGCACCAATATTAAAGCTCTTCAGTGACTCCTCCATAGTTCCCCTGCTAACACCAACCAACTTTCTGTGGCCACCGCTTATTAGGAGTTTATTACATGAAATATACTCTCGGTATTGCTCCTGCATGCCGGTAAAGTGCTTGACATCGTTTTTCTTGGGCCTAGTAGAGGCCAATGGTATCTCCATTGGTGAAGCAGGTTGCTGGGAGGATCCGTCATTTTGGCCAAACTCACCACCTAACGCAAACAAGGAAAACAGTTCACGAAAAAAAAAAGTCGACAAAAAATAGTCACACTGACACAAACTGACAAAGCATGTCCGTAGAGAATCAAAGAATTGTAATACAATCAATCTTTGTAGAAATGACAGTCAAGTCTTCCAGTCTGTAACATGGTAGTAATTGTTCTCGTGTCGACTGACAACTGGCTTATTTGTAGTCGTTCGACTTTATTCAAAATAGAGTGAGTCCATTTTGCATATCTCACTACAATTACAAACATGCCAAAAAACCCACAATACAACACACACCATTGAAATATTTGACCAATCAGAGAAAACTAAAACCTTATTTTCTTCGGACATACTTTCGGGGAAAAATTCTTATAAAACCCCACAAATTTCGACTTTCAGCGAGCAGAGATGCGACTGTCTAAAAGCCGAAGAAAAGACATGGTTACTGTTGAGGGTCTCCCCTTTTTACACAAATGGACTCACCCAAGGTATACATATAATACTACCAGTGAATACCCGAATAGTAGTAGTCAAGTAGTAGTAAGTACGTAGAGTCGGTCGAGTAGATAGACAGAGTCCCACACAGGAGGGTAGTACAAGAGTCACAGTAACGAGCACATAGACTCAGTAAGAAGTCATACAGCGATACGTCGATACCAAAGACTGTATATATATTTTGCTACTAACCCGCATTCCTGGAACTACTAACCTATCTTACCAGTTTGTATTATTACGTTAATACATTTATTTCCTATATTCATTCTTGGCGTTTGTTATTATTTGATACTGGATTTCATCCCGGAATCCACAACAACTTGGCGACGAGGAGTTCGAACTCACACGGGAAGGGAAAAAAAAGAAAAAAAATTCTCCCTCGTTGTCCACAACAACTTGGCGACGAGGAATTCGAACTCACAAGGGAAAGGAAAAAGAAAAATTCTCCCTTGCCGACCACAACAACTGGATGACGAGAAATTGAGACCTACACGGAAAGAAAAAAATTCTTTCTTCTCACCACAACAGCTTGGGTGACAAGAATTTGCACTTCTCGGAGACTCAAAAGAAAAAATTGCCGTTTTTTTACCAGTATCCACAACAACTTGGCGACAAAGATTTACGAGGATTAAAATACGGAAAATCGAGTTTTTCATAAGACTCTTATCATGGAAGATTTTAAAAGTATTTTAGTAGAACTTGTAAAATACCAAAATGAACAGCAATTACAACTCCAAGAAAGACAAAATGAACAGCAATTACAATTCCAAGAAAGAATAGAAGAGAAGTGGCAAAAGCAATTACTACAAACGCAGAAGGAAAATCAAGAAAGACAAATGCAAAATGAAGAAAGACAAATGCAACTCCAGGAACTAATATTAAAAGTAGCGAGTAACAAACAACAAAATATCGAAAAAGAGGCGACTTTTCCCCAAGACGCAGTGTGGATTACGATAGAAACATTCATTTACTCCTTAGAAGAGGATAAAAATTTTGGGGACTACTTCAGACGTCATGAAGACATCTTCAACATCGATTGTCAAAACTGGACGGAAGCAAAGAAGCTACGTCTGTTACTCAGAAAATTAGGAATAGAAGAATACACAAAATTTGTGGATTACATCTTGCCAAAATAGACAAATGAGTTAACGTTTGACGAAGCAGATAAATGCCTTACAGAGCTTTTCAGTCCAAAGATGTCACTCTTCACAAAAGGTGGAAATGTCTTAACCTCGTAAAGGACGAAAAGGAGGACTACTCCACGTTCGCTGCAATCGTGAACAAACATTGCGACGACTTCAAGTTGGCAGAATTAACTCCGGACAATTTCAAGTGTCTTATTTTTGTACAAGGTTTAGTCTCAGCTAAAGATAGTGAAATGCACAAACGAATGCTTTCAAAACTGCAAAATGAGCCTGGATTAACACTACAAAAATTATCAGAAGATTGCCAAAAATGCCTGAGTATAAAGAAAGACTCGAAGGATCTCGAGGAGTCAGGAGTAGCTCATATACGTAAGTTGAACAAAAATTTACGTTTTTCACCCTCCCCGGAAAGAAAACAAAAATTCTATAATAATGAAAAAAGATTTTCACCCTCTCCGGAAAGAAAACAAAAATTCTATAATAATGAAAAAAGATTTTCATCCTCCCCGGAAAGAAAACAAAAATTCTATAATAATGGAAAAAGTACAACGTATAGGACAAATTATGACAAAAATCAAAGCAAATATAAGCTCCCCCCATCTGCATGTTATCGATGTGGAGGTCTACACTGGAATAAGAACTGTCGTTTTAAATATAAAAAATGTCTAGCGTGTGGAAAAATGGGTCACAAGGCATACCAATTTAGGAACAGAAAATTTACTAGTAAGATAAGAGCTACTAGAATGCACGACGAAGACAATATTAACATAAGAAAATACGTGGAACTTGAAATTTTAAATAAAAAGATAAAATTACAACTAGACACAGGTTCGGATTTAACGATAATTAACCTACAGACATGGAGAAAGCTTAATAGACCGACCATGATACATACGCAGAAAATTGCTAAGTCAGTTACAGGGAAGCGTATAGGATTCGAAGGAGAAGTGATCTTAAATGTGAAAGCTATGAAGTTAAAGGAAGAATTACATAATCAATTCCCAGAAGTATTTTCGAGCGGTTTTATTTATTTTGTATATGAGAAAATTCCTTTAACTTCAATATTCTACAAAGAATTTTTTCTTAAAGACCTTTAACTAATAAGCTTAATTTAAATCAATAGTTTTATATTCAAATCTTTAAGAAACGGAAAAAATATTTTATTTTAAACTATGAAATAAGAGTAGAATTTCAGTAAAGAATACTGACTTATCTGCTTATTTTTTCTTCTTTGGTCGATTTCACTCCAGCTCTTGTCACCTTCCGTTTTTTCTAATGAAAGAACAACAGTTTCCATTTGGAAATCCTCACGTAAATTTCCTGCAAGTAGTTGTCATTAGTGTCTTTTTATTTGTTTGTTTATTTATTTGAATCCCTACTTTTGCTGTTGTTGATACTACAGCGGTGTCGCCTTTTTGCCTAATCAACAGAGGGTGACCATAACTAACAGTGTGATCATTGACCGTTGACTGTAATTAGTATCGGCTAGCGCCAGACCAACATATCTGGGATAATGATTATGTTATAATCTCTAGTTTCTGTGTTAGTGGAGACAATTGGAGAACATGTCCACACGCTTGATTCTCATAAAGAACATTCAGAGATAATTGCTGAAAATATCTGTTGAGTTATTTTACTACAAATATGATGGCTCTAAGCATAAATTCATCGTCCTACCTCGCGGGCTTGTTTTTTTCCTTTTAAAGAAGGATGGATGTTCCATGTGGTAAAAAGTAAAAGTCCTTCGTTTACTATCAAAGCATCTTTGACTGTTTCTGTGGTGGTATTAATGAGCTAAATGCAGACGCCATCAGGGATTTTATCTATGGTGTGATTGCATTCGTCTCTTCGAAGACTGCCAGTAGCTTGTTTCATTTTATTAAGTCATTTTACATATCGTCATCTTGGCGAAATCCTCAGCTATCTTTTTGAGTTTGTGCTGTTCCTTATTTTATTTTCCATACACACAATAAAAATTAATTCACACCACGGGTATCAAAAAAATACAACTGCGCGGGAATTCACTCCTCACCATACCCTGTGGGGTCAAAAACAAGAACGGCGCACCCAAAAGTTCGGACGTAGTGAAAAGCACACCACGTGGTTAAAAAATATGATTTATTGACCAATCAGGGCTCGACATAAGAAACCCATTTCTTAATCTCCCCGGAGCCTCATCATTCACATATAAGGAAGGTAGAAACTCTCATCAGACCAGAGGGAGAACAGCGACAAACCGACATCAAAGCGACACGGACAGCTTCGAACACACACACACACACACACAGAATTCAGCAGTTCACACAACAGGCAGTATCGCGTATCAGTGAACATTCCTTCACCCTCTCTTTCTTTCATCTCGCTCGCTACACATCGTCCTACCTTTTCCCCTCTCACATTCCCAGTGCCTTTCTTTCTCCTTTTCTTCCACTGCTTTACGGACAATTTCATTTTTGTACAAAAAAAAAAAAATAATTCTTATTTTTTTTTTACGAAAATAAACAAAAGTTTATTTTGCTTTATTTGTAGTGCATTTTCCTTTTATTATTTGTCTGAGGGACTTCTTTGCACCCTCAACAAGTTAGATACTCTACTGCGATTGTATGATGCTTGACTCTTATAATTCTCATGGAGTGTCGAGCTGCTTGTCGTTTTCAAGTTGAGCATTGAAACCTTTCTCAAAGACGGTGCTTCCAACGGGTAAGTTATCGCCTGCAATAGCAACCAGTTTTGTATTCGTCTGGCTTCTTGCAGTTAGTTTTTGATTCTTATTACTAGAGAATGGGTGATTCCTTTTGTCATGAAGTTTTAGCTGTTTTCGGCCTGGGCCCCAACTGACTTGTGGCACATTAGATTTTTGGTAGTTTAGGCTAGGGTATGGTCAGTCACTTCACTATATTAAAGTCATTCCGTTCTTGCAACTGGCGATGTCATCCTGCTTGCAGGAAGCCTTATAAAATTCCTCAATAATGAGCAACATATTTACTAATAGTCCACAGACTTGACCGCGCATGCGGATGTAGTAAAACAATATTTTATGCTCGAAATCCAGCAGAATTACGCTAATCCTCGCACCAGTTTCGACTTAAAACTGGTCTCCAGTATTTTGTCCCGAATATAAAATAAAATTCAAGCAGCAGACATCACCTTTACTGGTTGGAAAAAGTGTTTCTTTGTTGTGCAGTGTTGTTATTTCAAGTGTTGAAATTGCGCTTTTCATATGTTTGAATTGTTCTTTTCATATGTTTAAATAAAAAGGTCTGGGGGTATATGCGTAAAAGAGGGAAGGTATTTAAATACACACACACATACACATATGAGGAAGAGAGAGAAGAGGGGGAGTGAGAGAAAGAGAGAGAGAGAGAGAGGCGAGGGGGAAGACAGAAAGAAGAGGGGGGTCAATTAATTTTCAGCTGTGCCCTTGGCGTAAGTTTGTCTGTAAAATTGTGTAAACTATTGAAGGCTATACCTTTGTTTGAGGTCGCTGGTAGCCAAAGCTGAATCCTTCTGAAGAGCGTGCGTCTCCTGACTTTTGAGTTGCCGCCTTCATTTATATCACCTTCTAGCTTATCAACAAAATAGAATTATTCAATTTGTTCATTATTCTTCCTCTTTGTCATATGATCTGGTTTTATACATCTGTGCGAAACAGTTTCAATGAAATTGATTTTAAAATTTACAAAATCGAGGGCGCGATCTTTGTTTCTTATGTGAATATATGCGAGCGCAGCCCATACACTAAATAAAATTTCCAAAAGCCTATAAGCATTAATTCAGTGGGGTATTAAATCTATAGTGTGAAATGTTTTTAAGTTATATATTGGAAACTAACCATTCTGGATTGTAAATGCGGAAAATAATGGAAACTGAAAAACATGTATACACAGTATACATAGTCAATGAATTATTTTGTTAGTTCATTTTATTCCTTACCAAATCCAAGTTCTTGTGTCAAACACAAAATCATAGTAGGAATAGCAAGTCCTAATAGTCGCAAAATTACAAAATAAGATTCAACCTCTGTGTAAAATTTTAAAGGAAAATATTTATTACACATTTACGAAAAAGGTACTAGTACAATATTTGCACAAAAATTTCTTTTTATATGCCTATTAAGGCGGAATAACAAATTTCTGATAAAAAGGATTACCAGCGAAAAATGGAAAAGGTTAATTTGGGAAAAGACAAGGATTTTGAAAATGGCGAGAGAGAAAAACAATATAAGAAGGCAGAAAAACAAAGGTGCAACCACATTTTAGAAAAACGAAAACACCTACTTTTAGTTGCCCCACAAGTATCTCTGGGACATATAGTAATTTTACAAAAGTCCCTTTGGAATTCACACAGATCGTGCTTGGGAAAATTTCTTAGAATCCTTTTCGTTCTTTATTTTTCACTTGAATTTCAAAATTCTTTACTTTCTCTGCAGCTGGCTGGTAACTGGTACCTTTTTAATGCTCTCTTCTTGATTTCAAATGCCTTCTGCTTTGATTTAAAATGCCTTGATGTTGATTTGCCTTGTCCCCTTGCTGTCAAAAAGTCTCCTTTCTCGTCCACTGACATGAACTCTATTTATTCAGTAAAATAGGCTCACAAAGCCCGCATTACAAGAGCTTGAAACAACGTCTCTCATTGGTCAGTAACAAAAATAATTCTCCGTAACTAGAAATGGGTCCTCAACAAAATTATGCGGCTTTTAACCGCTGAGCCTGAAAAGATATACAAGTGTAACAATTTTTTTTCCACAAATCGCCTTTGCCTTCATAAAAATGTTGTGGATCTAGGAAGGCTGTGTGTATATTTAAAGTTGCGCTGCAAATAAAACATGCAACATCCACAAACATAAATTATAAAAAGGGTCAAATGATAACGATATTCAATTACGACAAAAAGGACAGGTTTGGAATAACAAATTAATTTTTATATACACAATTTTTGTTTTGTAATGATGTGTGCCAGAGAATATTTAAGAGAAAAAGTTCTTGTTGCTTGTTTGGAAATGTTTCGTATGTTTGTAATGTAGTTTGGAAAATTTCGCACGTACGTGCTGGTGTGAATATGTTTTCATAAGCGTCTAACCGCATATGGTCAACATGCGAATCCTTTTAGGTTACATTTTCGTAGGCGAATGAAATGACGAAAGAGAGAATACGAACTCGTGTCTGATATTTATAATTAATGTAATCACGTGACAAGATCCTGGAAAAAGAGCGAGAAAACTTGACTTGGTCACGCGCTGGAAAATGACTTATACATGGGTGGATTGCAACGCTTACTTGTGTGTTTATTGACCAATTAGAAGCTAAGATTTCCTGAAAATATGTATGAAGCTGGGTAAGCTCTTTGATCCACTTTTTGCACAGATTTGTACAAAATTCAACATTGATAAGAAAGTAGTAGCGGGATGCTAAACTTCTGTCAAAAGAACGTGTAGTAAAAAACAACTTAGACGATTAAATATTTATTCAGGGCTAACATTTTAAAAGTAGTAAAAATAAAATTTTTATACGATTTCAACGTTCATACCAAGCAAAAATTAAGAACTTTCTATATTGAATGTGAACAAGATAAACAACAATATATTTGTAAATATAGCTGCATTCATCGTCTATTGAAATAAAAGACGTGTTGCATTAGATATACTCATTTAAAGTAATTGTTACCATAAATATAATTTATATGGCCAATATTGATCAATTTGTGGATATTTTTAACTGGATGCCTAAAAATGCCAATTTTCCGGAAAGAATATTAAAATATATATCACTGAAATTAAAATTTTTGAGCGAGGCATGCCGAAAAAGAAACTAAAAATTTCAAAAGCAAACGTTGACTGTATTCATTGATCACACTCAACTTCTCTGTAGAACCTTACTGCACTTTTGAAAGAAGCATTATCTCTTGTATTGATATAGTTCAGTCAAAATTTGAACGTCTAGATCAATTCGAGGAAGAGGGAGTATCGTTTCATTGTCCTGTTAAATCCCACCTGGCTGATTATCAGAAAATTTTCTCAAGTTCGGCCACAGGTCTTTGGATTAACCGTTTTACCAGAGTTAAAATGAAACTAAATCTATTGGACACTCTCTTTACGGTCCTCTCTATTTGTGGATGCTCTTTGACGAGCTTATAAAGAACAACATAGCACACAAACAAGAGACAGAGGAAATTATTTTTACATAGGTACCTTCACATAAGAGATACCTAAGGTTGAAAATGAATTTAAAAATTGAAAAATCTTTCTTGACGCTTATCGCACCCGGCCAGAAGTTACTGCCGGCTACTCAAACGTCTGATAGCGTCACATCGGAAAGTAGAACGAATGCCGTTAATTCCCGGTGACTCAGCGTTTTCAGACATCGAAACACAAAAACAAAAAGTGGAAGGTAATTTTTAGTCGACAAGCAAAATACATTGTTAACTAGGCAACGATGCTAACCGCGGCCGACATAAACACAACCGATTTCTTCCACCAAATAACTTGGCCCCGGGGTAGAGCGACGCGCTCCCCCTCTCACCTTCACCTGACCGACGCTCGTCGTTGACCACAAGAAGCAGCCAAGCCTAGCAGCACCAGCAGCAGCCACCACTGAAGCCAGCCGCTTCCACTCTTGTTGCCGAACTCAGCAACAGCAGCTGAACAAACCAAACGCAGCAGCAGCAGCTCAGGCCGATTCTCATGCGATAGTCCTTCTAAGGACTACCAAACCACATTCGTATGCGATAGTCCTTTTAAGGACTGCCAAACTACATTCTTATGCAATAGTCCTTCTAAGGACTGCCAAGCTACATTCTTATGCGATAGTCCTTCTAAGGACTACCAAGCTGCATCCCTCGCGACCGTCACCCTAAGGACGAACAGACTACCTCAGCACTGCCTTGCCTGCCTTTGGTCTGCCTCCCTGAAACAAGTCGATCTTTCGATTGGTACTCCCCGACTTCATATCGGATTACTCAAACCGATACCTGTACATACTTTTGCCAGATTGATGAATAAAATTTGGCTTAGATTTTAAAACCCTTGCCTTTGTTATCCTTGCTTCGATCGTATTATCCTACATAATGTTTCTGTTTGCGGGGTTAATAGCACCTGCCTGACGTCCCGCAACCGCAACACGCTTTTATTTTAGTTTTAATTTGAAGCTAATAGATTAAATTTAATATTTCCAATATGTAAAATCCTTTGCCGTATTTCAAAATAAATTTAAAATAACTGGAAATAGTTTTTGTTTTGAAATAATTAAAATCGCTGATTTTAGCGCCATCTGTCAGCACAATGTAATTCTCCTTATTAAAAAATCATTCAAAAATAAAATATACTTTCCTGAAACTTTATTTGAGAAATATTAGCTAATTTAAAGTTTAATTAATCTAATTTGAAAAATTGATACTTATTTTTAGTTTAAAATATCGTAGAAATGCATTATTAACACATGTGTTTATTTAAGGTGTTGGCAGGTTGATAGTTTGTCTGATAGACGGAAGTTTTTCTATTTTTCCTATAGTGGGCATATCTGTAAAAAATTCTCAAGGAATATAAAATGCAGGCCTTTTTATATAATTTTTAACTGCTCATTAATCTTTAAAAATTAGGAAAATATTCTCCGTAATTTAATGTTTTATTGAATTTTATGTATTTTGGCTTTATATTTACCGTAGTTATCGCTTTTATTTTCTGCTAATGTCGTGTATGGACGTCCGTATTTAGAAAAATCGGCACGTTTATACGCACTTAAAAAATTGTAGTAAGCTTTTCCATTTATGATTAGTGAATATGGTTTTTACTTAATAACAATATCACCTAACCGCTACAAATTAATATAATAATTTATAAAGTTTTAAATATTTAAAATTTTTGTAATTAATTTTTAAAAAAATGAAAACAATTCTTGTAATAATTCATTATTCATCGAAATTTTTTAAGACAATAGTATCCATAATATACCTTATTCATAAAAGCAATTAAAAGCCTTTCTAATTGAATAATGTCTTAGTTTTATTGCGTTTTTTATTTTACGATTCAGAGACGGTTTTCGATAACTAGGTGTCCTATTTGGTCAAAATTGATGATTTAAATTCTCCAATCTGCGTACAACTAATATAATCATTAAACGTTACAAAATTAATTTCTCGAAATTTCATGAAATTAAATGTGGTGGTGGTGGAGGAACAGATGTAAAAACAAAAAAGATATATTTTTACCAAAATTTTCTAAAAAAGAAACATTTCTAAAAGAATTTAATTCCTTTGTGAATAAGTCCTTAAAGTTTCATTAAAATGCGAATATTATTTGATTTATGCAAGAATTTCCAAATTAGTTTGTTTTTCACCGCAAAAAAGACGCTAAATTTCCCTATGCTAATCTTTGGTTTCCCCGCGGATGCAAAAAACTCAAGATTTTTAACCAAACTTTTGAACGTTATAAAAAAGGTAAAAAATATAATTTAATAATCAAAAACTCATTTGGTCTTTCCTTTTAATAATAGCATAAAGATTTTGACGGCAAAACTTTGTTTTTATTAAGTTTGGGGCATTTTTTCATCATGGTATGTTCATTTTTTAGCCAATCAGTTGCGGTACCTAATTTTTACGTGTATATAGGGAGCTAAAAAGGGAAATAAAAACATTTATGATGTAGTGTGTGTGTGTGTGTGTGTGTGTGTGTGTGTGTGTGTGTGTGCCACACATGGATTGGGGAAATTAAGAAGTTGTCTTGCCTGGTGAAGATAAGTCTCGATTTGTTGCTACTACATCCCCAAGCAAAATGAGAGAGAAATAGTGAGTCACTTTTTTAATACCACTGATTCCTATACCGTCTAACAATTGTTGAGTGAAGTCCATTGACAGACAAGGTGGAGTAATCCCAAACACTCATGATCTGCATGATCCTCGAGTAGTTTTTGTTGTTGTTGCATGAATACTCTCTTTGTGCGCAGCAATAATGCGTTTCACTTCTATACTGAGAACTGTGATTTGGACAATGCTATAATAAATAACTAAAATAAACTGTATAAATTAAAATATTTTTCTTCCACTTTAATAGCTTTCTTGAAACATTTTTTTTAAATAAATATTAGGTATAAGGGAAAAGAATAACATCAGTAATGCTTCTAAAATTTCCAACAAACCAAAAATCTTGCATATTTGCAAGAAATCTTTTTAGTTCAGCTCAAATTAGGCAAGTGAAATTCTCATTAGGTAATTTTTATTTATTTATTATTTCAATATTGTTTTTATTTTTTCTGTTCCATTGTTACATTTATTAAATGCATAGATACAGTCACACAGTTTGTGTGAAAATGACCCAGTCATTTTATATCATGAAAAAGTAGTCTAATGTGTCCCTTTCAAAACAATCCCTTTGGTATCTCATATATTTATCCCAGTGCGACTTTCCTGGTCCAAAACAGTTTACAAAATCCACTTTCAGGATTGCCATCAATTGCCTTGTCGCATTTTCCTTAATCTTGTCCATGGTCTGAAAATTTGTGCATTTGACATGCTTAAAATGACCATCCCAATATAAATATTACCAAATCCACAATATAACACTTTGTTCGTGTGTGAAAACAGACAAGTACATGTATAATTGTTTGAGAGAAAATCTTTATCTAAATGTTTAACGCAAAAAACGTGACAATAATTTGTTTCGGGGAGTGAAACAGATCTACATTAGCGGATGTAGAAAAGAGGAATGAATTAAGTTAACTTGGCCGAGTCAACCATCAGTGATTTTTGCCTCAGCCATATCATTTGAAAGACAATGGAAAAATGGAATACATGTACCATTGTACTGATGAATTACTTCCAACTTACCAAATGACTTACGATTTTTACTTTGCGACAAACTGTAAGATGCTGTTTGATTGCAACTTGTGTATGTTCAATCTTTTCTTAATGTTTTCTTTGTTTATGGACTTTTAGAATGTTTATTGCCTAGAACGGATTCCTCACCAAGTTACTGTAGACAAACGTCTATATTTCAAACAAAAGTTGTGATAGATATATAATTTAAACGAAAGATGGAGCACGTGTGTTTTTTATATGTAGAATATTACTTCTTTGTTTATTTCTCGTCTCTTTGATAAATGGCACAGTCATGTTCGAAAATTCCGACTTTCTTTCTCTTCGTGCTTCATTTTAGTCAAAAGGCCTACAAATATATAATAAACATCATCAATCTTATTGCCAATATTGTTATTATTTTTTCGTCTTTTTATTCCTCAAATTTCATTAACCGGCCCTTTAAATCATTATATATATTATTATTAATCATTATATATTATATCATTATATATAATATTATTAATCATTATATATATATATATATATATATATATATATATATATATATATATATATATATATATATATATATATATATATATAGCGATGTCATACATAGTATGAAGCCAAAAATTCTTACAGTCAAAGGCAGAGCAGTAATAGGATTCTATGTAAGTAAAAGTTTGTCACTTCGCTGATTGATGCTACCTTCAGCATCCCGGACCTCTCCGCTCACTCTTCAGTGGGAATCAGCAACTTACTGCTTATATTTCTCGATTTTTTCCTTCTTATATACTTTTAACATTGGTGTAATTTTTTCTGTATTTTTCGTGCTCGCGTATGCGTTTGTGCGCGTGAAGCCATGCGCCCGTCTCTGCGGATGTGCGTTTTACTCGCGTGCACTCGTCTGCGCGGATGTGCTTACGTGTAGGATGTCGTGATCACTTGTTCTTTTCTTTGTCTTTTTTGTTTTGTTTTGTTTTTCACTTTACACTTGCTCATTTAGCCTTCTCTCTTTTTTCCATCTTTTTCCCTCTATTTTTTCTCTTTTTTTACGACTGTTGGCGATTTTGTCGTGAATTATTCCGCTCTAGACATGTGACTGATTTTTGTTTTTCGGCATTCTAGTATTTTTGCTAGGGAAGTGCTTTCCGTTTTTTACATAAATAATTGATATTAATGCTTAAATGATAAATATTACACACACACACACACACACACACACACACACACACACACACACACACACACACATATATGATATTAATACTTAAATGGTAAATACTTGTATATACACATGCATATATATACATATATTTTAGATATATATACATATATATATATATACACACACACACACATACATACTTGCACACATACACATAATGGATTTTATCTTTTAATCTGACATATTTTTATTACTTCAACAAAACAAATGTTATTTTTAGTGTATACGTGTATTTGAATAGATGCTCCATTTATTTTTAAAAGTATTTATTTTATTTACTGACTTCATAAAGAAAATGCAAAGGGGGATGCAGGTTTGAACCTTGCCAAAGAGAATATTTTTTATTATGGAGTTTTCTTGAGTACACAGACTGGTAAACAAAAATGTTTAAAATAAACTGAGCATCTACTCAAATATGGGTATCCACTAAAACATTTTCTACTACATATATATATAAACTCAAGAAATTAAATAAAAAATTAAAAAAACATTGCTTAAGTCTCCATACTAGTAAATAATTATATATCAGAACAGTCTAAAAGTTTTTGATAGAAGACCTTTAGTTAATATTTAGCCGTTAAACAAAAACTGCAATTGTAGATCTTTTTAACATTTCTTATCACAATATAAGTTATATAGTTTACTTGTATTTTTAATTTCCTGTTTTTAAGTGTTGTACTTTATTTTAAAAGTCTGCAGTGAGAATTTAATCTTTTTCTTGGAAATATATTCTTTTTACTCAATACAAAAGTATATAGAAATGATGCAATTATTTTTATTTTTTATGTATTATAATCTGATAGTTGCCTGCTGATAATTTCTTAACTGATTTTTATCAAAAATATCTTTTGTCTTGAGGTTACTTCTGAACTTAGCTATGTTATCAGCATTATCTTTGCTGATTACAACAAAAAATCTGCTGAATAATTTCTTAGTTGCAGAGATTATAATGGCTTATTATTTTTGTTGATGCCATTGAATTGTTTCTTTCTCTTTAAGCTCTTACCCACTTTCATTTTTATTATCATCATACAGATAGTTTCATTACTTTTCATTCAATTAAATTTTATCCTGCTTAATATAATTATATTTTTGTGTTATAAAATTTGCAATATAATGGAACCCCACCAAATCTATGACTCGGGGCTCACCAAAACTAGGACACCTCTCCCCCTGGATTTAGGATACAGGTGCTCCCACTCTACTACATCTCAATTTTCATAAGGTAGTCTTCATATAAAATACAAATTTCATTGTAACCTAATGATGTACATTAGTGAATCATATGCAATATAGGTGAACAATTCAACTAGAAAAACTGAAAATAAATACAATGTATCTAAATACAAATTAGAGACATGTCATAATAGATCATTCCATCTTAAATAAATCAACAATGTTTTGCAGCAATTTTTAACATCAACTTGAGATTTTCTTAAAAAGTTGAATAATTTTAGCATAGTCAATGTTATGGATAAAATATAGGGAATTTTATATAGTTTTATAAAATATATAAAATTTATATATTTTATAAAATATAGTGAATTTTATATTCTGTGTTTCTTCAAGACATATCATAAGCAAATCGAATTCATGGATTTGGACAAAAATAAAAAGAACCCAGAATGACATCAAAATCTGTTAAAAATTTTCATCCTTTAATAGTCAGTTGTGCTAAGTTTGTAAGGCATATAAATATAGGCAGAAAAAAAAACAAATGTTGATAAGATATCAAGGGTTACAAAACACTGCCTGGGGCCCTCAATCAGGCTTGCCTCCACCCCACGGCTTGGTGGGTTGGGTAGCATATCTGTTTCAACAATTTTGTGCTAAATCATTTTATTTATTTAGGCAATTTAATTTAATTATTTTTTAAATTAAATAGACTTTTCCATTAATCACAAATAAGAAAGACTTGAATATATCACTTTTGCTGAGAAGGAAAGAAATAATTAAACTTTGCATTGTTCTTTGCTAAAACATTTTTATAATTTTAATGTAATATCCTTTGCATGTCTTTTTTTATAAGTGATAGCTATGAAGAATCATCTTTAAAACATAATGCTGTTCTTTCCTTTTGCTGGTATTTATCCTATGTACATATTTAAGTTTTGGTACATTGATATTTTGATCTATTTATCCAACTACAGAACAGGTATAAAAAATAAATAAGGAATATATATATAAAGGAAGAGAGAATAAATAGACAAATAAAATGCTCAATGACTTAGCTTACAACTTGAAGTTTCACAGGCATGAATCTACTCACCAGTGTAAAACAAATATATTGAATTTAATAATCAAGTACTCATTACCTGTATAAAAGACACTAGTTCACAGAACTTCAATGAATCAGAATATAATCTATCCACAATGTGCAAGGCAAAAGAATTGTCTAAGGAAATCCGGGACAAAATATTATACCTGCAAAATACTGGTATGTGCTACCAGATGATTGGCAAGCGGCTAGGTGAAAAGGAGTCAGCTGTTGGTGTGATAATAAGAAAAGGGGAAAAATACCAATTGACAATCAATCTCCCTCAGTCTGGAGCTCCACACAAGATCTCCCAATGTGGAGTGAACTTGATGATGAGAAAGGTGAGGAAACAATCCAGAACTACATGGCAAGAGCTTATTGATGATCTCAAGGGAGGTGGGACCACATTCACCAAGATGACCATTAATAACACATTACATCATAGTGGACTGAAATCAAGTAGTTCCTGCAAGTTCCTCCTACTCAAGAAGGCACATGTACATGCCTGTCAGAAATGAGCACCTGGATGATTCAGAGAAGGGTTGGGAGAAAGTGATGTGGTCAGACAAGACTAAAATTGAGCTTTTTGGCATCAACTCAATTTGCCATGTTTGGAGGGAAAAAAAGCTGACTTGGACCCCAAGAACACAATCCCAACCATTAAGCATGGTGGTGGAAACATTATGCTTTGGGGCTGTTTACTGCTAAGGGGACAGGACGACTACACTGGGTTGAGGAAAAGATGGATGGAGGCAAGTACAGGGAAATCTTGAGTGAAAACCTCCTTGCCTCAGCCAGGACATTGAAGATGGGTCATGGATGGGTGTTCCAGCATGACAATGACTCAATGCATATGGCTAAGCCATCAAAGGAGTGGCTCAAGAAGAAGCACATTAAGATAATAGAGTGGCCTAGTCAGTCTCCGGACCTTAATCCTTTAGAGAATCTGTGGAGAGAGTTGAAACTTCAAGTTGCCCAATGTCAACCTACAAACCTTAAGGATTTGGAGAGGATCTGCAAAGAGGAGTGGGCCAAAATCCCCCACCTCCAGGATCTGTAAAATTTGGTAATTAACTACAGGAAATGTCTGGCTGCTGTGCTTGCCAACAAGGGTTTCTTCACCAAATACTGAGTTACATTTTGCTATGAGGTGAAATACTTATTTTTTCAATAAAAAATAAATGTTCAAAAATTAATATAATGTGATTTTTTAGAATGTTTTAAATATTTTATCTCTCATTTTCAAGATGGAGCTACCCTGAAAATTATAGACTGTTCCCATTTTCATAAGGTGGCAAACTCAGAAAATCAGCAGGGGATGAAATACTTATTTTCCCCACTGTATATTATATATTCTAGCTTCTCCCATTGTTTTTCACATATGAAGACAGCAGCTCTGTTCTTTGAATCAAACAGCCACAATATTGACTCATATGATTTATTTATATTGGTGAAGACTTGTGCAAACCCAACCACATGTTTTGGAAGAACTGAATACAGAGAACTGGTGCACATATTGTGCCACAATGTCTCCACATGACTCTCCTCTGGTTTTGGATTTAGACTTGTCCTTCTACTAAATTGGTTGCCAACCAAGGCTTATAGAGCTTAGTCTATCCTGCTATTTACCTATTGCTGTGCGGAGAACAGATGGATTCATATCTTTTCCAAGGGTATTTGCACATCAGTTAATGTAACGAACTTGGTTAGAATTTGAACTTAGGACTGTGATTTCTCAATCTGAGCCACTATCAACCACACATACATGCAGTGGTTAGTAGAAGAAATTAGTTTAATAGCCAAAAAATCAATTTGCCTAATTATCATTAAGAAGTTTCAAATAATTAACAGTGCACTTTTAGTGGTTATTTAAGACTTTAATGCAAATTGTCATATTCACATGAACCCAGTATAAGGAGACTACCTGACTGTATTGTGATTCTGAAGATAATGGACATAAAAATTATGAGCCATTAGTGGAAATATAGAATTAATTGATTTTTTTTAGATGGAAGAAAAATGAAAATTGTACAAAATAAATTTATTTATAAATTTAGGGATATTAAAAGTCATGATTAGTATTATTTATTATGGCTAGCATTGATATGAACTACAGCCTCAATTTGACATAGGATGAAGGAATACAACTTTTTTTTCATCAGTTTTGCCATTCCCTTTGACAGTAAATACAAAGTTCTTGCAAGTTCTTTGGCTCTCTTTTATACATCCGGATTCTCACCTCTTTCCACATGTTCAATTATGTTAAGATTATGGCTTTGGACAGGCTAATCTTGTAAAACTGTCATATCTTTATTAGTAAGAAACTTCTTTGTTGCAT
The DNA here is from genome assembly GCA_964036315.1 of Acanthosepion esculentum. Classification (NCBI taxonomy): domain Eukaryota; kingdom Metazoa; phylum Mollusca; class Cephalopoda; order Sepiida; family Sepiidae; genus Acanthosepion; species Acanthosepion esculentum. Next base: position 92,532,931 of record OZ038483.1, on the reverse strand, counting down.
ATGATATATTGTAAGGTGATCCATCATGCTGAAATGTTTCACCTATTGCTATACTTGGTAATAGGTAGGAGTTTAGTAAAGTAATATATTTTTTGTGGTTGATTTTTATCAACTTTCTTGTATCATTGCTTATGGTGTAGCTACAAAACATTATTCCTCCACCACCAAATTTTAATTTGTTGTCTATTTTGAATTGTTTCTTATACTAAATGGTCTTTATATATACTTTCTTGAATTAGAATTCAGTTCTGTTTTGTTGTCGTCGCTCTATAGAACTTTTGTGTATTTGTTATTATGCCATAGCAGATGTTCTTCATAAATTTTCTAGCACATGTTCTAGTCTTATTCAATGTTTTTTGGTTAGTAATGACTTTATTGCTGCAATACATTAATTTATATAACTTTTTATATAGTATTCTTATGATTGGATAAGTAGATACTTCAGTAATAAGGTTGCTTTCAACCATTACTTGATGAGCTGTTAATTTTGGGTTGGATAATGATAACCTTACTAACTTTTTTGATTTCTTTGTTCAATTTTTATAGTCTAGCAATCTTATTCATATCCAAAATGCTCCCAATATCAGTATGCTTCTTCTGGGTAACTTGGACAGCATGCCTTGATATTCCAAACTCCTTAGCAATTTTATGTTGACTCATTCTTTGTGACATTTCAATAATTTTAATTCACTTCTCCAAACTCACTCTTGCCATTTTGAAACTTAAATGAACTACACTAAAAAGATAAGTTGAATGTATTAAACTTTATTCAATTTGTGTTAACATAAGAAATTTGTATAAATATCTTAATCTAGGATGATGCTGATCTTAAAGAGTGTCAAGTAGCTTATAACATTTGCATGCCTTATTTTCAGTATCATGATGCAGTCAGGTCTGTTTCTCCCATGGTACTGTGTTTACATGAATACAACAACTAGCATTGCAATCTTGAATGACCACAAATACTACTCTTGAAAGTATACTGTTAAATACTTATAGCTTCTTAGTAAAAATTAAGCACATTGATTTTTTTTACTTAGGTGGCTCATTTCTTTTACTTGTCACTGTATTCAAGTGTAGTATGTATTAAACACACTTCTGATCATGTCCAAATAGACTTTGCACTCAGAGAAGCTAGGTGCAGGAAAACATCCACTCCAGAGAGAAGAGAGTCTTAGACATCCACATAAGAATGTAGATTCTATGTTTGGAAAAGGCATCAGAATTGGTTGATGGTAAATGACAAGGTACAAAATTGAATATATGTTTTTGTGTCTTTACACTTTCAGCAGTGATGAGGATATTAGCCTTAATAACCTGTGGAATAATGACTCTGACTAATCTCATAATTAAAAACTGTAAAAAGATTGCATTCATTATATAAATCAGAGAACCTGTGTCCCATTATTTTTTTCATTTTATGATTAAGGGAGATTACATGTGTCGGTGTATATGGTCTTAAAAAATATTGTTAAAAATGTCCACTTGATGAGTGATTTTGATCTCTAAAAATTGAAAATAGCTTTTAAATGTAAGCTGTCAAAAAAGAAATGGCTCTTGTAATTATTTTTAAAGATAAAAAGACATGGAGAAATATGGTGAAAGAATTTCTTTCAATGAAAGTGAGTGGTTCCTACTTTTGAGAATATAGAATTGCTTCCAGTTTGTAAATTCTTTATTTAAAAAGATACTGTTAATTTGTAAATTTTGATTCAATTAATTCTGCTTTTATTATAATACTTAAAAAAATTAGACTATCATTAACTCCAAGTACAATTCATGCATAAAATTTGATTTCTAATAATTTCTTCTAATTTTTATTGTTGCTGTTGTTCAAGATGTAGATGATTACAATTCTTCTAGTATTAGTTATTAATACTTTATTTGACTGAAACAAGAAAAGTGATAATGCTATCCCTTCTTCCTATAAAAAATATTAATAATAACTAATGTGTATTGACACAAGTGGAAAGTTACTTTTATAGAAAAAGATATATTGATATTTAATGTTTTACCTTGTGAAATTGATAAATTTAATTGAAGAATTTAGCAATAATGTAATTTTATTTCTGACTGAAAGTTTAGTAGTTGTTGCACAAACCAAAGTTTTTCCCCAGATTTTTGACTTAGATTAGAATAAACTACAAATTAAATAACCCACAGGTTTTACCAATTCTTAAAGTGAAATTATCTAACCTTTTTCAAATATGGATACAAAATCAATGAAAGGAAAAAATAAAAATAACTATTTTTGTCTTTCCAAGTAGTCATTGAATGGAGCAAAGTTTTTTTTTTTTAATTTTTATTTAAACCAGAAGTTGTTTTGCTCCAGAAGTTTTAAAAAACACAGTAAGATATCAATTAAAATTAAGATGTATTTACAAATGTGATGTTTAACACCAGTTTAGGGACACGTGTAATAATGTGGATTGCAAGCAAGAAGACATATGTCGGTGTGTTCTGAATGTGTTTAAAATGTGTTTTAAACAAATCTATTTAATATTTCTTTATGGAAATTATTAAATTTTATGAATCAATCGCTGATTTTTCAGTTTTTAAAATTTCTTCTGCTTTCCTAGTGAGTGAGTGTGTATGCAATGGCATGATCATCGCGTATTGTTTCATCGCTTACTGATAAGCTGAAGCGCGTGTAAGCATTTTACTTTCAGATTTTGAAGCGGCAATTGAATTGAGGTAGAGACCTCATTATTACCAATTAATATCAGTTTCATTTCTTCTGTTGTACTTCTTTCTTTTTGTCTTGATCCAATACAGTAAATGAAAATAAGAGTGCATTTTCCTGCATTTTCGATTGTAACTGCTTAACAACATCTGACCCACCATTCGAGAAATGTGCAAGGAAGAATGCTATACCAACAACACACTAAAAGTAACGATCATTTAGATTTCTCTTGAGTTGACTGTTTAGTAGTGCTTAGCTTCGAAAATTTGCTATCTACTCGCAAATAAGACATGTAGACGTTTGTTTTTTAATTCAATGTCAAAATATACACAGATATTTCTACACTAAAAATGACCTTGAAATTTTGTCAATAGCATCGCTGGTTCGACATAACAACAACAATACTAGATAATTTAGGTGTTGGGCATAATGCGGTCATAAATTATGATGAGTCGAATTGTAGGCGAGTGGCGCCAACGCCTTATAAGGCGGATGGAGTGACGTCATAGCGCGCTGGCATGGCACTCGCTCGCTATTTGTGTGTGCAAACGTGAAGATCTCACTCTCTCAAAAATGGTTGAACCAGCTAAAGAAAAAGAATTCCTCAGGAAGAAATTCCGTGTGGAGGAAGTCTTGAAGAAAAAGTTCAAGTTATGTGATGCTAGTTTATTTGAAGGTAAGTAAAGAGAAGAAAGCATCTGAAACCGTAGTGATGTGCATGTGTTTGTGCATATATATGTGGTAAACAGAACCAAAAAGGAGAGAGAGGGAAAGTATGACTACTACTACCTCATGGACTCGATGTTATCGGTGTACGCATATGTGTGAAAAATACACTTATTTGGAATGCTTGTCGGTTATTTTAAAAAAGAAAAACTCCATTTCAGTGCCACTCTTGTGTGTATTAGATATGTATGACGGATAGAGTTGTCAATAACGTTCTATGTGTTATAACACTTTTTATGCTTCGTCTTTTTAGTTGACTCGACTAAAACTACGACGCGACTTGAAGTTGTAGTAGTATATATTGCTATTTAAAATATTGTAGAATTAAAAACAAATCAGTTAGCACTAATAATAATGGAAATAATCAATAAAATAATTGCAAATATAGGCATTTTATTTTTTAAGTCCATTGAGAGTTGGTTTGTCGAATGTGTGTGCGTGTGGACAAATAATGGATATAGGATTGAATCGACGTGTAGCAGCACGATTCGATTCTTTGCTACTAACAATCAATCATTACTCAACATTTTCCATCTTTATATTTTTATGGCTATAAAGATTTAAAACATAATTTCCGACAATTAGACAATTAATTGGACGAAAACTTTTGATGCCAACAAGATCGATTTTTTGTGTAAATGTTTGAAAATGTAGCAGGGGCAGTTGAGTGTAAAAATTAGTTTAATTATAGGCACGTAACGAACTGAGATGTCATCGATAAATAAAACGAAAAGTAATATCATATTTCAGCTTAATGATAAAATACAAAATAGGTAGTTTAATTAATTGTAATTTTGATTGCTGTCTTCCTGTTTTTGTTCATTTTGTCGTTGTTCACTAATTCAGTTCGATTAAAAATCACTAATCTTTGAATCTAGTATCGATAATTGTTTAAAAGCAAACACTTTTCTTCCAACATGATTCGATTTTTTTTTTTTACCAGATCTTCAGATACTTTTAGAAGTAGAGTACATTTTAAAAAGGATATTCAAAACTGCAACATATGGTTATAGATTTATTTTGCATATACGAATTGATATAAAGGAGAGACAGTAAAAACAATTTTAAAATAAACATAAAATCCCTACGGACCCAGTTTTTATTCTTTTTAGTTGAGGCAACAGATTTTATGAACGGAAGGATATTATCTCCCTTTTTAATGATTGAGCCTTCATCAATTCGTAAATTTTGTATGTAAAATTACTAAAATCTCAAATCCTCTCTGTACGTGTCATATCATTTCAATTTCAAATATTAAGTACCTTATACACTCCAAATTATTTTTTTTTTATTAAAAAAAAATTAATAACACTCGGTTAACCAACCGGCGATTATTAAAGAGTTTTTAGTATAATTAATTATATTTTATTGCTTTTTCTTCTTGACTATGGCTTTCATTTTTACTATAATTTTTTATAGTAATTTTCAAATAAGTCTCTACCTCTTAAAAATTTATTACTGGTTTTTTCAATTTTTCTTTTTTCAACGTAATATTCATTTAAGATTTGCTAAGTGCTAACAAATCTTGTCATTTGTTCTGAGAAGTTTAGCCTTATTTTAATTTATATTGCAAACAATAAGTTTGGTGAATTAGAGTAGACGTTTTCTTTACTTTTTAAATCTTATTTTTTTAAAAGTTTTTCTTCATTAATGAATAGTATTAAACACATTAATCAGTGCTGTATCAATTTATTTTAATATTTGATTGCAAAAGTCAATAAAATGTATCACACTTTAGTACCTTTTTTAATTTCATTAAAAAATAATTATGATATAAAATTTTGTTTGGTCTAAAATCCTTATTTTTTGTTTACAATATTTATTCAGATAAACTCAGATGCATACACAGAGATAAAGAACCCAGTTAATACATTTAATTAATTCTTCTAGGTTACGAGCAGACACACAAACTTTGAGCTTTTTGCTTTATATATCAGGTGTACATGCCAGATAGTGATCCAATTGGCCATAGAATGTTTTTTTTTCTTTTTTCCGAAGGCTTGAATCAATGACTTCAAACAATATTGCCATTCTTGTAACACAACTATTATTTCCAATATTTATTTAACTGCTTTTAAATATATGAAGTAGATCAATAAATCCATAGCCTAACATGTATTGTAGTTATTAGCTGAATTTTTATCTTAAATTTTCACTGTATGTTCAACCTATGTGATTAATACTCGCCACGAAAATATTGACGAGGTTAAAAATTAAAATAAATGAACCTCTGTGTGTGTGTGTGTGTGTGTGTGTGTGTGTGCGTGCGTGCGTGCGTTTAAACAACTTTTATTAACTTCAACTGACTATATCTGTTTAATATTTTGTTGCACTTTTTCAGTAAATAAGTTGTGGATAAACTGTTCCAAAGTTCAGATTTTTTTTACAAATTTTTGACCACCTCAGTCTTTATCAGGAACTGCATGTTGTTGATATTGTAGATAAAATTTTGTTGGCTACACACTGGTATTTTATTTTGAATGTTACAATTCACATTTAATTTCAAATTCAATTTTAAATATACACATCATATACATGATGTAATGTGTAAAACAGTTTCACAAGGCTTGAGTGGACAGAAGAAGAATGTATCAAATATTTCACACTCTTTAAAATGCTCTCTCCTCTGGTGAAAGATTTTTTCTTTTTGCTTTAATCAATTCACCTCAAGCAATGCGATAATGCCACTAAGGTGCAAGGACCTACTGGGAGTAAAAGAGAATGAGAAGACTCAATCCTAAACCGGAAATGAGAGTTAAACCTATTCAAAAGACTGGAGAGGAGTGTGAACTGGACAATAGGCAAAACCATCTACTCCTACTGAGGTGAAAAAAAAAAAAAAATCAGACATTAGAAATATAGCATTGAAGTAGACTTTAGAATGAACCAGGAATCCAATCCTAAACAGGAAACAAGGGATAAACATCTAGTACTGTTCAAAAACAGGGAGGAGTGTGAAACAGACAATAGGCAAATTGTTATTTAATGTTTTTTTAATAATAGCTACAAATATTTTGAGTCTTTCTTTACAATGATTAATGCTGTATTTTGGTATTATCTATTAATATTTGTCTTATGTTAATAGTTGTATTTTAGTTATTTGTAATATGATGAACAATATGAGTACAAATTACAATTAACCTACAAGAATTTGGTAAATATGTATCCAATGTAAGAATTGAATGTTTTTGATTAATGATATTGGAGATGACAATAAAATAAAACAAATGCCAGGATGTAGCCAACAAAATCTTGTATACTAGATTGATAACATTTACTTAATTATGACTGACATAGTTGAAAGTACTTGAATAAAAATTTTAACTTTGGACAGTTTATCCACAATTTTGATTTGGATGTACAACTTGAAAATTGGAAGATACAATAAAAAGATTAAATAGTCATTGTCAGTTGAATTTAACAAGATTTGCTTAAATGAAATCTTACTTTCTAAATAAGCTATAATATAAGCTATATATATATATATATATATATATATATATAAGGTTGAGTCATAAGTAATTTATATTTTAGGGAACCAATTGTAATGATGAATACATTATCCTAACTATTAATCATACATGGCAGTTCAAAATTGTTTTGGATTAGATGAACTTACCTTAGTTTTTTCATGGCAGTGGCAGCATACACAGTGGATTAAAAGAAAAATGTTATTCTACTCCATGACAATATAAGATTGTAAACAGAAGAATAATGCAGAAAAAAACTTTGAATTCAGTTGGTCTGTTCTACTCGATCAACCATATTCACCTGACCTTGCACCAAGCTATTATTGCATTTCCTGATCAGTGCAAAATTCTTTGATGGGATAAAAGTTCTCTAATGAAAAATATATTCAAGGGTTTGTTGAACATTTTTCACATGAGAAACTGGAATTTTTACTCAATCGAAGATCTTGCAAATAATGGTGAATATATCTGGTTGGAAGGAAAATTCCCATAGTTTGTAGAGCATTAAATTTATTTAGAAACTGCAAGAACTATCTTTCCAACTGGATATAATTGAATAAAATGGAATTGTACTTTATTTTTTTGAAGAATTATGTTATATATATATATAAAACATGAACCCAAAAGAGATATTTTAAAAAAACAACACATTAAACACTCACTGTAATGAGACTGACCACAATTTTGACATAAAAATGCTACTCTAATTAAGAGAAAATAATTCACTAAGATGAAAATGATTCGAAAGTGTTTTAATCACTAGTTCACCCACAGTAAATTTGCGTCCAGGTTCTTAAAATTTTTCACCATTCTTGGCAGACCTTCTGTTATCACAATGTGGGATATTTAATAACAAGGATGATGGAAAGAAAAAGAAAAAAAATCTAAATGAAATTGGCTAGATTATATACCCAAAACACATTAAAAAAATTTTTTTTCTAGATTTAAAATTCCCAACATCTCTCATTTGTGCATGTGTAGTTGCATCAATGTAAAGAAATGTAGTCCGATGAAGACTACTTTGTCATGCCTCTTTCTTCCAAAACTGTTCTTGATATATAAAAATTTATATATTGTTATCCCATATATCTCAAATTCTGCTTTGTATCTTTTGTTTAATATTGTAATTTAATGTTCATTTGCTGCCATCATTTATAGAATTAAATCAGTTATTGCTTATACATTACTTTCTTTGTAATTTATTTTTTTACAAATTGGTACCAATTTTTAAACTCTCTGCCTTTTTATATAGCTTATTAAATGAAAACCTCAGCTTCTGCATAGACTGAACATAGTAAAAAAAAAGAATATATTCCGAGAGGAATATTTAGTAAATGGTAGATGTTAAGTGAGTTGAAGATAAAGTAATGGAGAAAAGTTACTAAATATGTAGAAAAGCAAAAAATCCAAACATGAAGATAAGAGAGAAATAATATTTACTTGTGCTATATTATTTTAGCATAATAATAAGATTAGATTATATTAACATGATAAGATTAGATTATATTGATATATTAAGATTATATTACTATGTTTATCCATCATTAGCATTTGATTATTTGATTAACTTTTTGAATTTCTACTTTCAGTTCAAGAAAACAATAAATTTTCTCTCTTTGACCCGGTTTTTAAGACACAGCCCTCCAATTCTCATTCTTCATCAGTGGCTAATTTTAGCCATAGTTATACATCTTCACAGTTTTCACCTGCAACAGTTTCAAAATTGTTACCTGGCCAACAGCGAGAACAAGCACAACCATCAGGGCATGCACTGCAGCAGAAGCAGCAAATCCCTATCCTCCAAAACCAGGTTATTCCTGGGCCTCAAACTTTTACTCCATCCCTGCAATACTCAAATCCAGTGCCACCCCAATCATTGTTAACAACTCCACAGCAGGCAGCAATGACTTTTCAGCATCCAGCAACAATTCACCAACCGGCAGCAACAATTTCCCAGCACTCAACAGCCTCTTCCTTTCAAAATTCAACAGCCACAGTTCCTCAGCTCACAGCAACATCTTCCCAACAGGCAGCAATATCATCCCAACACCCAGCCACTATCCCACAACATTCAGCAATAATTTCCGAGCACTCTACTGCAGCAACTTCCCAACACTTAGCAACAGTGTCACAAATTCTGGCAACAGTACCCACTGAATTACCAGTAATAAATGCACAACTGCCACTAACAACTATGTCCCAACCACCAAATGTATTGCAACAGAAAGAAAAATCCTTACAGCAAACAGAAGATAATGAAGGATTACAGCCAAGAGAATCAAATGAAAAAAGCACGCAGGTTGTGTCACACTCCACTGGCAATTCTCAAAAAGAAAACAAGAAATACCCAATGAGATTTTTGGATTTGCTGCATAATCTGAGTCATGTGGAAGGTACCATTTCTTACTGCATGGACCTTGGCCTTATACCCTCATCACGTATATGTCACAGATGTGGTGAAATAATGCGTTTGAAACCCTGCTCAGCAGCTGTCACAAGTGATGGATACATATGGCAATGTCGTAAACAAAAGGGTGGCATCAGGTGTGACACGTCAAGATCAATACGAGCAGGAAGCTGGTTTTCTCAGAGTAACCTAACATTGGAAGAAATACTTCAGATTACATATTGGTGGACACAAATGGTCACAGAGGATTTCCTCGTATATCAAACAGCAATCAATAAACCCTCAGTATTAGATTGGTGTAATTACTGTCGTGAACTCTGCTTGACATACTTATTAAAACAGAGCCAACCTCTTGGTGGGCCCAACACCATCATTGAAATTGATGAGTCTAAATTTGATGGCTGTAATGGTCATCGTCTTTCAGGCCAATGGATTTTCAGTGGCATCCAACAACAAAGTAACTGGACTTGCTTTATATTTCCTGTTGGAGAAAAAAAAGATGGTGCTAGTCTAATAGAAATCATTGAGCAATGGGTAAAACCAGGGACAACACTGCTCTGCAATTGGAAACCATTTGAACGATTGACAGGTGATGGTTATAATTACCTTACACTCAGCCACAGTATGACATTTAAAAGTGTTGATGAAACAGAACTTGGCATTTCTTGTACTGAATCCAGTTATAACTTTTGGAAAAATATCCGTTCTTCTGTCTCTTCTGAAAATCTAAATTCTGAGAATGTATTTGATAGTGCCATGGGTGAACGAATTTGGCGTAAGCAGCAGGGAGATGAAGATGTTTTTCTTTCATTTATCAAAGCTGTCAAATTTGTGTACAGTTAGTACTTACAGGGTAACTATTTTCATTATTCCTGAATAAATTAGATTCCAAGAAAATTTGTATGTAAAAAAAAAATTTGAATCTGCAAGCAAATATATCTTCTCTGGCCTCTCATAAGCCAATTACTTGCCATTGAAATGTGGCATTTTACTTAAAGTATGTGGAATAAATTTAATTTAGAAAGAAAGAGTACATTGCCAATGTGTTTTTTCATTTGTTAGTTTCAATTTATGAGAAATTGGGAGCTGGATCATTAAACTACTTCATAAGTTTTTTTTTCCAAATCAGTTTAAACAACTTTATTTTAGGCTTTTGTGATTTTGATGTGCAGTTCTCTCACAGATAAAATGATGGCATTATTTGAGGTAACCAATTTTCTTTACATCTATTATCCTAATCAGATTCATTCATCTCCATCTTTGATGTGTTTATACACCTTATACATAGTATAATTAAAATCTGTACAACATAATTATCACTGTCTTTATGAAACAGAATGTCATTTATTTTTTTCATTGCTCCCTACTAAGAAATATCTTTCATTATCTGAAAAATATTTATCATTAATTTTAATGGAATGAATTTTTAAAGTAAAATAACTTATTGTAGATGTGCTTTCTGAGCAAAATTGAAACTTTAAGACAATATTTGACTTGATCTCAGTTTTCTCTTATTAATGCACTGTCTCAACATTATTATGTTCTTAGCTAAATTGTCTTATTCCCTCTAAAAAATGTATTTAAAATTAAATTCATAATTCTATAATAGTTCTAAAATAAAATTATGCAATCATGTTTTCTTTTTCATTGCAATTATAAAATCATGATTTTGCAGCTTTTTATATCTTGTTATTAAGCTATATTTCTTATTTTTGAATTCTTTTACATTTTTCCATTAATGAGTCAGACTCATATGAGAAACAATGTTTATTTTCATAACCGTCCGTTCACTAAAAACACTTTAATTTCTCTTTCCTCTAATATTGTAGTCGTTTCTAAAATTATCCTACCAGATATAAAAGTAATTTCTTCTAATCTGAGATCTTTGTATAACTCCAAACAATAGATGGGACTTAATACCTCCACATATGTTTTTATTTACCCTATGGGTAATACTTCTGCAAACTCTTTATGAAGTATCTTACAAGTCTTATATTCTGTTTCATTGAATGTGTTGGTGCTCAGCAACACTTCTAAAAACATAGGCACAAATCATTAATTGTTCTGTAGCTGGATTATTGAGACAGATTCATTGTAAACTAGGGGAATGATTATATTTGCATGTTACAAAACCTATATATGCCTCTTTAACAATTCTCAGATTTGTATATCTTGTTTAGACTTTCATTCATAGAGAAATATATAGAAAGCATGCCATTGTAATATAAACGTATTGTAATGTTTTTATATCACCTACTATCCAAGAAAAATTTAAGATGTGACTATATAGTAGGATTGTTTGTTATTAGTTTATTACAGATCTAATATATCAGAAATTGCATTCATTGTAATAACATGACTTATGGTGTAATTATAGAAGGGTCTCATGCCATCATGTGAAATACATACACATACATATCTACATAATGTGTGTGTTCATGTAACAGATAAAGAATATTAACTTATTGCTACTTAGACATACAAGCTGACATTCAACTATTCCTGTAATTGTCAAGCTTTCATAATAACCAAGCTATTTAATAGCTGGTACATTTAGGTGCTTTTAAAATTTCACTTTCAACATTCTTGTACATATCTGTGAGTATGTTAGCGTGCATGTTATTCTGTGTGGCAAATTGTGTAAATATATTCCTTGATGCCTTGGGCAGTGAATGATGTCTGCTGTGCATTTATAGAAAATCCTTTTCATCTGAGCACCAGCCCTCACATTCCTCATGCAGAACAGACATGGTACTCTGACCTCAGTCAAGTAACTAATATATATATATATATACATATATATATAATGTGTGTGTGTGTTTGTGTATCTCTTTCCATTTATATGTATGATAGCAGGAATACACATATACACATACACACATGCATATACATGCATATATGATTGTATTGTACATTTTCTCTCATAGAACATCTTGAGTATTTCGGTTAGAAAATTGTTCTATGTTATAATGAGTCAAAAAACATTAGATATATTTTTATTTATAAAAGAGTTTGGAATTTATGGTGCTGATCTCCAAACCTGAACTTTATTTTATTTTTCATTTTATAGATTGCAGATTCTGTGTGTGGTGTTTGCATCATTCAATATTTATTTCCATTGCATTAGAACTGCCTTATCTACTTTGGATAACTAGTTGCCATAACTAGTTTTGAAAAGTATATGACTTGACAGAACCCAGTTATTGTTTTGATAGTTGGCTTTTTATGGAATTTCAAAAGACTCTCTTCAATTTATGCCTTATGTAATATTACCTACATCATGCTAAAGATGTGGCCTAAGAAGATTTTATTCTATATTTCGTAAAGAATACCATGGATAACATATTCTGGGATGAATTTCAAGCATTCTCATTTTAGTAAAGTGTAGTTATAGCAGTCCTCTGTGGCCTTTCATTACTGGTGCTTTAAATTGTATCATTAAAAGGTTCTATTCCTTTTTGTTAATGCAGAAGTTTTCCTATCACCAGAAAATGACTGCATACAATCAAGTGGAGGACAGAATATATTAGAATATACACTTTTATTTTTCTTGTATGCACCTGTAAAATTAACATTTTAATCAAATTTTTTTTTTACTTATAAGTAATAAAATAAGGATATACAAATTGTTTTGATATTTTAGAACCTGCAACCATTGTAGTTTCAATAATGAACTCTACCACAAGTCAATTGGTTGTGTTTTGTTAGGAGTTCACATTTTTTGTGTGTGCAAAATAAGGCTTCAGATATTTTATTAATTTCTCCTTTTCTTTTTTTCTTTTTAATATGAAAAAGAATTATTTTGGTGAAAATGGTTAGCAGTTTATTTACAGTCTCTTCTACACTGCTGTTGCTGAGTAATGGGAAATTTTTAATTTTATTGTGTATTTGTGTTAAAAATTGATATTATATTCCGATATTTTTCTTGTTTTGTCTGTAAAATATTTCTTTATTTAATTCGTAATAAAAAATTACATGTATTTTATGTGATAAATTGATAAAATATACTGTTTAAAATTGAATTAATTTATCTTTAAGTTAACTGACAGACTCCTTTAAAATGGTTAACTGGGATTCTGGTAATGTTTGATGACAAGAAAATAATGTTGAAATATTTTTTGGATAAAGTTGGTGATTCTTTTAAATATATATATATATATATATATATATATATATATATATATATATATATATATATATATATATATCCCTCCCCCTCCATCACATTAAATAATTTTGTCCTATAATAATTAAGTAACCCAAAATCTTGCTACTAAGATATCAGTAGATATTTTTCTTGTATTTAAACTTTGCCAGCCCTGCTTTAAGAATATAGTATTTATTTGTATTTTATTTTTATATATTTAGATCATTTATTGATCTGTGGTAAAGGAGTGATGATCAGTTTCTTGTGTGTAAAACTTACAATTTAAGATTATGTGAAGATCAACTTTGATTTTGCCCCCAATAATTTCCATATAACAAATACTTCTGCTATATGTTACTAAGTTAGTCATAGTGATGATAAAATCTTTACTTTCAGTACTTAATTAAAATCTGTAGGAATATCAAATTAATTAAACTTTAAAATTTGCTACATTTGATATATTCTTATGGATTTCAGTTTTATTGTGCTGCAGGATATTTTTTTAAATACTTTAAAAATTCCATTCTTCATGGAAATAACTTCCTTTAACAACTTTTCTTTTCAAAACCACCAATAAACTCTTTTTATTTTTAAATAAATAAAGGAATGTTCTTCATAAAACGTTGATAATCTTATGCAGTAAACATAACATAAAAAACATAAGTGCAATAAATAACTCTACAGCTTTAAATATTACAAAATTATATCTACCAAATAGTTAAGTGTAACTGCTTTCATTGCTGTCAGAATTGAATCCAGTGCAAGCGTGTGAATATGCCTACTAGCAAATATAAAAAAAAACCTCCATATTTCTTTACTATTTTAGCATTAAGTGCATTAATTATATATAATTCCTTTTTGTTTTGATTATCATAAAACAGGTTTGTAAAATTAAGAAAATAAGGATGAACACAATTATCAACTTTGGCCCTTACCCAGCTGTAAATTTATATAAAACTGAATTTGTTAATGAACCTAGAAAGTAAGTTATATTGAAAATATAGTTTCTATTTTTCTCTTATTTTGTAAGTATATAAAATAATATATCAATAAAATGTACTTATTAAAATAAATTATTATACATATTTAAAATAAAAAAAAACTAAATAGATATTATTTTATTAGCTATTGATTTTTTTCAAAACTTCTTTGCATCTTTCCAGTTTTTATTAAATATTTATCACTTATATAAGAACCCTTACCTATCTGAAGACTTGTTAATGTCTGAAAATATTTTGCTGTTTTGTGTGTTGAGTTCTCTCTCCCTTTTTTCTTTATGGTCATATTTCAAATGCTTTACATTGTGTTGTGCTGCAAGGTGAGCTGCAGAGATATGTAAATCAACTTTTATCTCCAATGTTCTTCATTTACAGAATGAACATCACTTGAACTAAATAGCAGCCACCTTGTTTTCACTGATTTTATGTTTTCAAGCTGGAATAAAAAACATATTTCCAAATCCAAATTTTGCTTACTGAGTTTGAAATTTTCATTTCATAACTTTCTATAAGCAACATTTATTTACTTAATTTTATGAAAAGATTTGATTGAGTTTGCAAAACCATTGAGTTTGTATATTAACAATAGCTACTACATTATTTGTTGTTTATAATAGATTTGTTAATTTTATATTAATTGAAAATGTTTCTTTTCTGTTTTTATGATTTTGAAACCAACATTTAGTAACCATTTTTATCACGTGCTCTAATTGCACAATTTCAAATTTATCAAATTAAACCTCAACTTCTCAAATTAGTATGTCAAAAAAACCATTACTAAGATTTTACTTTTATAAGCTGATAAAATAAAATTGTCAGCATAAACTGTAGTATGAATTTGGATATTCTTAACATTTAAAAAAAGGGCCATTGACCCGAGTTCAATTCAAGTCATGTTGAGCATAATTTTGTCACTGGTACTCAGCATGAAAGGGTGAGTGAAGAGGGTAATACTGCTGGTGTCCTAATCATCAGAGCAGTTATAGATGTAAACCAGTCCCTTTTTACTAAAATCTAGTTTACCATCATATTAACAGATTTGAATAAAATTTAGTTTTAAAACCTGATGTAAAGTTTGTATTCTCATTAACTTTTGCAAGATTGACACTCATAATCAAAAATTTAGTTTAATTGCATTAAAAAGTTAATTTAATTTTTATAAACTTTTTATATCATTAGAAAGCTGAATCTATATGAAAACAATTTTGGTGCTACTTAACTATGTGATTTATTTTCCAAGTATGATCTACCAGAACAACATATCACTAAAGTGATTCTCTGCATTAAAATAGATATATATGAAAAAAGACAAGAAAAAAAATAGTCTTTATTTAATATACTATTAAACAAATACTAAACAAATAATGATAAAAAAATAATTATTATTTTAACTAATACTATCACTGTCTAAACAGTGAACATCATTCAGAAATGCAATAAATAAATTTTGGCCATTGGGTTGCATAATTTTTCCAACAAAGGAAATCTATATGAGATTGTAATGTTTAGACATATACATACACCTTTCAGTTTTTTGTTGCGCATGTAGATAATTTTCTTTACTTTACCATTTTATAAATTTCAAAGCTACCAATGTACATAGTAGTCTTTAGACTTTATCTTTCTATAGTTTTGATAGCTGTATTTTGAAAAATTGGTTCTTTGAAGGATGGTATTTATGCAATGTATGCAGTTTGTAATGATGTACTTTGTCTAACCAAATTACGTCATGAGTCCTGTAACCCATTAGGGTTGTAATCTTGCATGTACTGCAACCATAGCAGCAGTAGTGTGTCTTGGGCAAGATAGCCTTATGGAGCCCATCCCTCTTGAGACTGGCTTGGAATTCAGTTTTCATTCTACACTGGTTGCTACCTCAAGGCAAAAGAGCCTAGTCTTCCTTGCTCTTTAATTCATAGTTGGAGGAAGTTGTTTAAATGTTTTGTTTTTTGTTTTTTCAGGTGCATTAGCAGAAAATGAATTCTATTTCTACTGCACCTAAAGACAATTGATGCTCAATTCATTTAATAGATTTTTTTTATTACAATGGAATTTGTAGATTATGGCAGAATATTTAATAATTGGTTGTGTGTCAAAACTGCTCATTAAAATTAGTAATACATGTTTATACAGAGTGCAGTAGCTCCCACATAAATGATAAAGCATTAACTTTATAAAGATACCATTGCCACTGATGTCTTACCATTATGTGGGAGGTATTTCTGTCACATTTCCTGAATCTTTATCAATAACTAAGAAATGTATTTGAAACATGGTTTATCTTTAATAAACAACTGACAATGTTCTCATTTCTGGCTACTGAATGATCTCTTAATAAATCATGTAGCCTAATTTTCAAATATAGCACAATATCAGAAGCATATTCAAGAGTTCCCAAAATGACTATATTGCATAGGTACTCTTTATTTCATATGTCACAGTGTATATCTTATCTAAATTTGAAGGAACTGTTGATCTGATAAAAAGATTGTTTTGTTACAGCTCATTGACATTCAAAGCAGATCTTTTGTGCCCTTCATCTGTGCTTAGAGTATTGTAAAAAAACATTGTAATATTTCATGGTAGAATATAATATTAACATTATAATTTATCTTTTGTCTTATTTTAATTACTTTTTGTTGCAATGTTAAAGTTGTTTACAGTCTAGCATTGCTTCTAAACTAGTCTGAAATTAATAATCATGAAAATATCCCATCAAAAGAATTAAGACAAGATTGTTATATAAGCAAACGATATGGCAATATGATTAACATCTGAATTTTGTCTCCTGATGAGTCCTCCATGGACCAATAAATAAGGTGCTGTCTATATCAGCTGGCCAATCAAGGATATGGCATGTGAACTCAAATCATACAAAGATTACTTTATTTTCTGCTGAATACATAATATTCATAGAATGTAAAACAACCTGAGTATGTTTGTTGCATTTTATAAAGCAACATAAACAAATTGAAAGAAAAAAATTACTGGAGAATTTAAGACATCATTCTCACATTTTTTTTAATACAAAGTTTTGTCCAATATATTCTCAAGCCTTTTTTCAAGAGAATTTTGTCTGCTGTTAATTCTGTACATGTTTAGTACAGTACAAAGCCACTGGGGATAGAATATGAGTGAGACTGCCTGGATAAGTTAAATGCAACTTATTAAAAATAGCTTGATTTTGTATTTGATATTAAAAAGTTACTAGTTTCTTTGTATAAATAAACGGGATAAAATAGTGATTATAATGATCTTACTGGTTTATATCGAGTTAGAATTATGAACATTGAACACCATTTAACATTGTTGTAAATAGCAAAAAGCAAATAATTCCTGTAATTCTGTCTTTACATAAAATTACACAAGGCAAATTCTGAATATGTTGAATTCACATGCAACAATTTATATTAAAAAAAAAAGAAATGTTCTACCAGAAAATGATTTAAGATTAATTTGTATAAAAAAAAAAAAAATCAGTAAAAAACTTTCTCTATTCAGTTTAATTTCTTGTCTGCTTGGAGTCTTAAGGTCTGAAAATTAAAATACCTGACAATAACAATACCTTTTGCACTTCCCCAATAAGCAAAAATATAAATTTGTCCATATATTTATATATTCAGAATCCTTCACCTTGTCTAGACTGAAAAGTCACTATAAAAGGTCCAGAAAGATCTTTTATGAAGGCTTATTTGGCATGATGCTATTGGATTCTTAATAAAAATATTTTAAAATTGTTGTCCTCTTTGTTTATAGAAAAGTAAATATGCTTTTTATACTAAATATCGTATTTAAGAATTGAGTAAATAGTGTAGGTTTTTTAGAAGATGATCTTGGAAATGATTTTATGCAAGTTGAATTAATGGTGAGAATATCAGGAATAATGAACCATTTTGGTTTAAATAATATTGAAGAGGGTGTCATGGTCTGGAGTCTCTGCTGGCTGGAATGAATCAAAATATGTAAATATAGTAAGACTTTTTTTTCATTCCATAATATGCATGTGAACCTTATCAGTTCAAATATTTGGCACTTTGTAATTAAATCAATCAACTTGTTCAGTTTTAAATGAAAAACACTGGCTTCGAGCTGTGTATGTGTATTTGGCTCCAAATAAGCTCTGCTTATATTTCTTTCCATTTGGAGTTGCAGATGAAAATAATGAGAAGATATGTGTGGCCAAAATGGCAAATATATAATTTAATAAAGTATAGTAAAATTTAAAGGAAGAATGTAAAATTGTTGAAGCCTTCCTTCAGCTACATTATTTATTGCATCTTGGAAATATATGTAAGTGTCCACCCTCAAAGTTCTAATGTAATGTAATATTTTGTATTGCATCTTAGCCAACATATCCACTGTAAACTGGCAGAAGAGAGTGACTTCAATGCATATGGCTGAGTGAATTTTCTTCATTCATGAAAGATTTTGATAAATTTCCCTTTTCACCATAAAAAAGAGAAAAAGTGGATATTGCAGTGTATCAGAATCTCATTTTTTACTGTTATTTTTGCATTTCCATGTAGCTCTTTATTCATGACAACAACCTCATTGCATTCAGGTCCATTGAAATGGAATGCACATTCTCCAGAGAGTCTTGCCTGTTCAGTAAATGAAAGATTATAGAGCTGTGGTCCTAAGGCAAAAAACAATCCAAACATTTCCACTTCTAACCAAAAAATTAAACTTATTACACCCAATAAAATTTAATATTTTAACAAAACAGAAAATATTTTATAATGACATTAAAATTCTGTGTGTGACAGAACACATCATAAAATACAAATACAAATAATATAAGGACTACATTCTCACTGAATGTAGTCTTTATATTATTAGGTCAACCCATAAGTTCTCTCCGAATTTGAAATGAACAAAATTTAAAGAGTATTTTATAATGTCTAATGGAGCTGAACATTATTTTTATGTTTAGATGCATTTAAACTGATCAAATTTTATTTCAGAGAACAATAAATTTAAATTTTGTTTGACTGCTAACATGGAAGTACCCAAGAATCATTTGAGGCACATAATGCTTTATGAGTTCAAGAAAGGAAACTCAGCAGCCGAAGCGGCTAGAAACATTCACTCAGTTTATGGAGAGGAATGTGTGAATGAAAGAACTTGCAGAAGATGGTTTGCAAAATTCAGAGGTGGAGATTTCACCCTTGAAGATGAAGATTGAACCGGACGTCCAGTTGAGTTTGATGAAAAGCTTCTTGAAGCAGCCCTTGAAGAAAATCCTGCTTTATCAGTTGGGGAATTGGCAGTGGTTCTCAGTTCAAACCATACAACTGTTCATCGTCATCTTCAACAGCTTGGAAAAGTTCCTAAACTTGGAAAATGGGTGCCTCATGAATTGTCTGAAAACAACCTCAAATCCCAAGTTGACATCTGCTCTTCTCTCCATTCTTGCCAACTTGTTTCACCTTTTTTGGATAGACTTGTGACTGGCGACGAAAAATGGATCTTTTATCGAAATGTTAAGCATCATAGACAGTGGCTTGGTAAGGGGGAAGGACCCCAGCCACAGCCGAGAAGGGAACTTCATGGGCAAAAGGTTCCTCTTTCGATCTGGTAGGATTGCCAAGGAATAATCCTTACCACCTAATGCAACAATTAATGCTCAAATATACTGTCAGCAATTAGAGTGTTTGAACCAAGCTTTGAGGAAAAAAAGACCTGCTCTAGTGAATCGGAAACAGGTAATGTTTCATCAGGACAATGCGCGACCGCACACAAGAATCACGTCACAAAGGATCGAAGAACTTGGTTGGGAGAAAATTCCTCATCTGCCTTATTCTCCCGACCTTGCACCTTCAGACTACCATTTGTTTCATAGCTTACAGAATCATTTGGAAGAAACAGCTTTTGTAACACAGGAAGAGGTTAAAATTGACATTTGTGAGTTCTTCGAATCAAAGCCAAAAGAATTTTACAGTAATGGAATTAGTAAGCTTGTTAATAGATGGAAGGAAGTCAGATAATCAGGGAAAATACATTGTTGATTGAATCTGTTATTAAATGTAACATTTGGTCACTTGTTTCAAAATTCGGACAGAACTTATGGGATGACCTGATATTTGTATGCATGTAATAGTACATTGACAGGGAAAATATATGAGTATTCATTTTTATGCATGTGTGAAAAAGATTTATATAAGAGTGTATGTGGCAGCAGTCTTCTCTACAATGTTTTTTTTCCTTTTTTTTATGTTGATGCAGATAAAAGGTTGCTTTCACTTGAATTTAGCCATTTCAGGTGGATCAGAAATGAGATCTTCAGGATTGGTCGAAAAGATTTTGTTAAATTATGATTTTATCATATATGTAGTAATAATAATACAAGAATGAAGAATAGGTGAAAATTATAAGAATTTTACATGTTTTTTAGGCTCAATAGATAACTGGAGCTATAATATTCAATTAATCAAGAAAATTTCAAATGACTTATCTGGTTAGCTGACTCAAAATGCTCATCAGAGCTAGGTGTTTGATAAATAAATAAATTTGATTTTGAGAACTTTTCTTGATTTATTGAATACACACACACACACTTCAGCTAGAAGCGATGCATGGAACCTGTTGTGTATTGACTAATGTTTGATCAATTCAGCTGTCATTATGAAAGCAGCCACATCTTGTGTAGTTTGTAGCTGTGAATCATTTACATCTTTGACAATCACAGTTTGAAAATGTAAGATGGGTGCAAATTCCAGTGTGTATTTGAACTTCTAGAAACAGCTGTTATCTGAATGTACTATACTTTAAGAATCAAATTCCTGAGTAGATATGTTTCTATTAAGAACCTGTCTTTGTAAGTCACCAACAAAGTACAACTGCAGAAACTAGGCCTATTCATTGGCTGAAGTAAACTAATCTTGTAGACTGATTCTTGTACTGTAAAATTTTTAACTCCCTACTAAATCTAAATTCTTGTGCCAAACGCAAAAACAGTAGGAATAGAAAGGTAAGATGTGCTTCTCTTTTCTTTGAGGTAAAAATAGGCACAAATAACAAAATATAACTCAACTACTGTGCAAAATAAAGAAAAAACATTTATTGCCCAAGTAAAGACAAAAAAGATACAAATACAAAATTTGTGCAAAGATTTCCTTTTGTGTGCCTATTAAGGCAGGGTAAATTTTTGATGTTTCAAAAAAGGATTACCAATAAAAAATGGAAAAAAAGGTTTACAGTTTAGGAAAAGACAAGGATTCAATGACAGAAAGAGAAAACAATTCAAGGCGGCAGAAAAACAAAAGTGCAACCACCTTTCAGAAAAAACGAAAACATCCCCATGAATATCTCTGGGACATATAGTAATTTTAGAAAAGTTACTTTTAAATTCATACTTGGGAAAATTTCCTTGAATTCTTTGTTGTCCAATTGTAGATGAATTTTCACTTGAACTTCAAAATTCTATCGTCCCTCTGCCTTGGTGCCTTCTTGATGTCAAATGCCTTCTGCTCCCTGATGTTAATCTGCCTTGTTTACTTGCTGTCAAAAAGTCTTCTCCCCTCATCCACTGACCTGAATTCTATTTATTTGGAAAAAGTGGCTCACACAAGACCATCATTCGGGTTACTAAGGCTTGAGATCACATCTCATTGGTCAGTATATATGAAAAAATAATTTTCCATAAACTTGAAATGGATCATCATAATTTTGGTAGTTTTTAACTGCTGAACCAGAAAAGATATGCAAGTGTAACAACTTTTTTTACCCGAACCATCTCTCCGAAAAAATACACTTTTCTCAAAAGAATATGTACAAAAAAAAAACAAAAAAAAAAAACGACCCTAGATAATTACGGCTAACATTTTTAAATTAGTAAAAGTCAAATTTTTATAGTACTTCAAAATTTGGTATGAGTTTGTCTTCTATGGTGATAACTCCAAATGAAGTCATTTGGAAAGCACAATTGTATGTTCTGCTATTGAACAAGAAATATTTGAATTACTCACTAGTGGCAGTAATAAGATGTCTTAAGGTCTTTGATGGATTAGCAGAATAACTTTTCTATTGAACAGCAGATGTCTCTTTTCATTTCTTTCTGCACTTGTCATAAATTTTGGACATCATGTCAATTTAAACTAATTTTTTCATAACCATAGTTACGTACAGGAGCATAGTTAAAGGCACTTGGTTTTCCACTGTCCGTATGTGTATGACCAAAATCTAACTTCTAATTGTCTTGTGCCTTATACTTTCTACCTGGCATGGGACTTTTGTATGGGTTCATATTGTCTATTTGTAACCTGTCTGGCTGCAAGGCATTTATTATTAACCTAAAGTTTTTTGCAAGTTGCATTCCTGGCAGCAATATCTTGCAATGTTTCTACAGAGCATGTTTGCACTGACAGCAAAATATGCAGCACAATGTCTTCAATTTATTTTTCCATTGAAATTGCAAGTTAAATAGAATGTAAAAAATGTTTAAATAGAAATGCAGTAGTAAAGTAAAATAAAGATGAAAATTGTTTGTAAATGAGAATATTTGGTGTTTGGGGAGATGACCATGCCAATTGTAATGCACAGTAGCAGATTCCTTGTGAAAAGCATCATATATGAGCCAATTTGCAACTATGCATTCATTAGAAAGACATTTTCTGTTGTGTTTATTTCTGAAGAATGGATAATTTTGACAATTTTTTTTTAACATGGAAATGCTTTCTGTTTTAGTTTTAGCAATTAATACAATTAACAGAAGTATGTCTATATTTCTGAGATGAGGTATTATGTACAGTATTTACATTAGTCGGACTATTGTCCTCATCTTTGTCACCATATTTATCACAACGCCATATTTGTCACAACGTTTCGGCCGGTCAGGTGGTTGGAATTTCGAACTGAACCCTTTATTTCGATCACTGGGGTAGACTGTTCTAGTTCCATGTGCCATGTTTGATGGATGTCAGTTATCAGTTATCTCCTGCTAATTTTCCCTCTGAAAGTTCTCCACTGCCTTAACGGGTATTGAACTCACACTGGATCTAACCAACGCCTTTATCCACTGTGCCATGTCCTTGAGGATATCTGGATATGAATTTCTGGGTATTATAAACCTAATGTTTTCAGCAATCATTTTTTACCAGTGCTCATATTGCAATTTTGCTGTTATCATTGCATGTTTTTACCAGATCTCATATTGCAACTTTTGTTATCATTGCTTTTCTCTGGCACTCCTTATTACTGGTTCCCATATTGTATTTATTTCTATGCTTGGTCGACTCAGGAGATTTTTGTGGCCTAGCATATGTGCTGATTCCTTAAGTTTACGAATTTTCTAATGGTGTTCCTTGTCTATGATCTCAACATGATCCCACAGGGGACGGTGATCTCCCTTCTCTCTCCATATGTGGTCAGCCACGCCTGATTTTTCTACTTCCCCTCGCGTTACAGCTTTCTGGTGTTCTTGAAGCCTTACCTTGAGGGGGTGGCCTGTCTCTCCTTTATATTCCTTTCCGCAGCTGCACAGGATAGTGTACACACAGTCTTTAGTCATGTTCTCCTCTATGGGGGGTCTCACTCGAGAGAGATATCTGCGAAGTGTTGTCACACTTTTGAAGGTTGTCCTGATGTTATATGGACTGTAGATCCTTTGTATTTTCTCTGATAACCCCTTCACATAAGGCAGGCAGACTGTTTTCTGAGTGTTGTTGTCCTCCTCCTCTTGTACCTGCCTATTCCAGTTTTTGGGGGCTGCTGCCATGTACCCAGGGTAGTTGTTACATTGTAGGGTACTACTTATATTGACCAATTCCTTATCTAACGTCTCTGGGTCGCCACTTATGACTTTTGCTCGGTGTTGTAAGCAACGGACGATCCCTTTCTTTACGCTGTATGGATGGTGGGAGTTGAAATTGAGGTACTGTCTGGTGAATGTCGGTTTATGGTATACGGATGTCTTGAACCCATGCTCTGTTCGAGATATTAGTACATCCAGGAATGGGAGTGCGTTGTTACTCTCTTTCTACATTGTGAACTGTATCGAAGGTCTTATTGAGTTCACATGGTCCAGTAGAACCTGGACATCTTCCCGGTGTGGCCAGAGTATGAAGGTGTCATCTACGTACCATAACCATATAGTTGGCTTTAGAGATATAGATTCTAATGCCATTTCTTCAAAGTATTCCATGTATATATTCGCCATTGCTGGTGATAATGGTGAGTCTATTGCTAAGCCCTCATCCTGTCGATATATGTGTGATCCCATTCCGAAGTGTGTTGTTTGTGTACAGAAAGTCAACATCTCCATCAGATTATCTATTGGAATACTGGTCCGTTCTTCTAGGGAAGAGTCAGAGGTCAATCTGTCTCTGACTACTGAGAGTGCCTCCTCCGTGGGTACCTTGGTGAACAAACTCACCACGTCCAAGCTCACCATCTGGTTGGATAGGATGGGAGCATCTTTGATTATTTCCACGAAGTGGGCAGAGTTTCGGACATATGAAGGAGACTTTCCGATCAATGGGTCAATTATATCTACAAGGAAGCGACTCAGAGGGTGGCACACAGAGCCTTGGCAACTAACAATCGGCCTGAGCAGAATACCGTCTTTGTGAATCTTAGGGAGACCATATATGTGAGGTAGATTGGTGTAACGCTGCAATAACTGCCTATACATTTTGGGTGCGAAGTGATCCTTGTTCTTGATTAGGATCTGTGACAGTTTGCATTCCGTTTTCATAGTAGGATCCTTTTTCACTTTGCTGTAGCTACCATTGCTAATGAGGTCTTCCAGTTTTCTTGTATACTCTGATTTGTCCATCACTACAGTCGCAATACCTTAGTAGTATGATGATGTTTTCGTTCCTCTGCAGGGATCCTACCGCCAGTCTCTCCAGTTTTGTTATGTTAGACCTGGGCAGCTTGGCTCTCTCCAAGGTCTGTCTCACTTTCCATCTCAGTTCATCCGCCTGAGCCTGAGGGATGTTCAAGGCCACCTCCTCGACTCTGGCAATGATGTCCAAGTATGGTACCCGCCTGATGGTTGTGGCGAAGTTGAGACCCTTATTCAATACTGACTCCTTAGAGGCACTCAGCTGCTATTGGCTGGTGTTGACTACTGCTTTCACTGGTGGGTGATGGACCTTGTGCGTCACCTTCTGATCTTTCAATCTATTTAATTTTTGCACTTGGCGAGCCTTGACTACATCAAATTCATGTCTGAAGGATTTATCCAAGTTCGAAATTCCAACCACCTGAAGAAGGCCGGAGCGTACAACGGCCGAAACGTTGTGACAAATATGGCGACAAAGATGAGGACAATAGTCCGACTAATGTAAATACTTAACAGAAGTAGTTACACACACACACACACACACACACACACACAAATATTTGAATTGGGAACTAAACTATTTCTGCTCTTTTTATGGTGTGCTTTGCTCATCCTTCCCAAATGACAATTTCTAAATAAAAAAATAATTAGACATAATTTAAAAAGAACATTACACTAGGCCCGATGAATGATATCACTACTGAATAGAGTACGAATCTAGTGAAAATCAAGATAACGAAAGATTTCTTTGGGTAGTAAAATGATTTAAAAAAACAAAAAAATTTAGGCAAGTGTCATATTGTATTTTATGTCGGAAAAGGCTCGCATTATGAAAAAAATACCTTGAGGCTAAAGAGGTCTTGTAGAAATACAGGGGTCATAATTCCTTTGCTGATTCAATTCATAAAAAAAAGGAGAGAGTCATTTCAATGAACGAAATGCTAGAACGGAGCTCAGAAAAATTATGAAACGCTTGCTTAAAAAAAATGAGATTGGCTTGCTCAATTAACTGCATAACCTTTTTCTCCGAGGGAAATTGCATTGTTAAAAATCCGGGTAAGTTTGACTTTTTAAAAATAGTTTGCTTTTAATTTAAAGACATGAAAATTTTAACGTTTTCGAACGAAGATTGTTTCCGAATTTTGGCTTCTTTTTTTTTTTACTGACTTTGAATGCTTTTTTATTCGTAGTGGTAGGTAGCTGTTGTTTTTTGCAGTAACAACGATTGTGAAAAAATATGAAAAAATTTAATGCACGAAAAGAAATTGTGTACCGAGAACTGTTTTAACTCTAGGTTAAAATAAAAAATAAAAAAATACAATTATTTATGAAAAAAGATATAAAGATACGATTTTTTTGATTGCGCAACAGACTGAGAGAAATATCACGTGTAGGTGCATTTAAGGAAAGTAAGAAAAATAAAACAAAAAAACTTTATTTTACGCCGAAAACAAACACGAACAAGCCTGATTTTTTATTTGGCAATTAATATGTAAAAAAAAAAATCTCTTTGAAGTTTTTCATATGTAGATATTGATCAACACGAAAATGACACACGAGGAAATAGTTTTTTATTTGATAGATTTAAAAAAAAAAAGAAGTATTATTCAGTGTAACAAACGCTAATAGAACCAGAGATAAAAAAAAGAGTGTATGATAGTCTAAGTATGCTATGCTTTTCTATTTTTCGGTGGAAACAATAAAATAAAAAAGAATTAATTATCAACTATGTGAAATTTAAAATTTTATTTTAGTACTTAAAAATTACGAAATTCAAAGAGTATCTTCTTTTCCCCATACGCGAAAGTTTGAAAATTTCCCTAATTTAAATTAAAATCTTACTCTTGATTCAGTGTTTCACTTTTCCTTTAGAGTAGATCGGTATCATTGTGCTTTAGCACCCGAAACAATTTTCAGTTTTACTTTTCACCGACAAAATATTGAATTGCCTCCCTTACATTACTTTATCTAATCTCATTTTCTCACCGTTTTCGGTGCAATTTCCATCGTGATTTTTGGTATGAGTTTCAGCGGATAGTAAGGAATATTTGGTGAAGTGAAGAGAATTGCATTTTTTAGGGCAGAGGATGGGGCAAAAATTCACATACCGATAGAGCCCTTATTAGAAGCAGTTATTCAGCGCAAAGACTACATTACTCCGGGAACTCCAGTTATGAATGAATACACTGCATGAAATTGAAAACCTAAGGAACGTTTTTGTGAATCAACAAAAAATTAAATGCAAATATAAACACCTACCTACTTAGACTGGAATCTGTGAAATTGCTTAAATACATATATATAAAAAAAACCCTACTAGCTAAAAATTCTAATCCTAAGGGATGTAGAAGTAAAATGTCTCAGAAATTTAAACAAAGATATTTCTTTATTTTATTTTTTAATAGTTTTTAGCCGCAATAAATTATTGCATTTTTGTGGATATTATTTTTCGTTTTATTTATGATAAAAAGACTTCCAGGTAAGCACAATTTTGTTTTTTATTACATTTATTTTTCTTTTACAAATTGTAAGTCTTATTAGTCACAAAAATTTGAATTATTTCAGTTTTTATTTATTAAAAAAAAGTGTGCTCAGAAACTCAGCCTAGGTGAAGCAAACTAAGGGAGGTAATTCAATAAACTGATAAACTTACCTTGAATTTTTGTTAGTTCTGACTTTTTATTTTTAAGGCCGTTTTCTGTGGATCTTGTTTTATTTTGGAAATTAAAAAAATAAATATGAGATCTCAAGCCATCAATAATTCTGTTTCATACCTATAAAACTACACGGGACAGGAAGTTGTGGAGAGTCTTGATTGAGGACAGCCGGAAGTGACACGGCACGTCAATAATTATTATAGTGATTTTCCAAGCGTAGCTCAGATGTGGCACAAGGCCGAAAGTATGGGCACCCAGTGAGGATCGAACTCACTACTCAGTCGTAATTGTTCTAGCGAGACAAGCTTGCTAACCATTACACCACCTCGAGGTACCCACGTCAATAATTATTATATAAAAAATGATTTCATGTTTTCTGTCCCTTTTTATTGGCTTTGCAGCATGTGCATGTTTCCTAAATATGCCTATGTTTTGCTGGGATGTGCAATACTTCTTAGTTTCATGTATTTATTTTTTTTGTACAGTGATGTTCACTCTGTACAAGGTACTCGAGGTAGAGGGTTACTGAGTAAGAGACACAATTTGTGAAGATAATTGTTGGCTCTAGATTTGAACAGGTTAAGATTGTAGTAACCAGGGAAGTATCTTCTTGGAAGTTGGTTCCACAAAGGCTGTGGTTAATGAGAAGAAGCTGCTTACATCTTGTAGCCGTCATGCCAAAAAGGACCTGCTGGAACAGGGAAGTCGTTTCTTGGCTTCCTCAGCCCCAACTGCCAAAGCTTTCAGACACTCATTTTATAGACTATGACAAAGCAGTCGATTGGTTGAGTGGGAGAGTTTTACATATGTGTAGGCGCACTCCGCCAATTTTCCCTTCCTCCAACTGCTCTGCGACACCATACACATGCAATGCATGGGCATTTTCAGGCATGATGTCACGTTTCTTGCTTACGACAATCGCACTCCTCCCTGATCTGAGGATCACACAAATGGCAGCGTGGTGTGGGTCGTTTTATCCTGCTACATCGTCTCAGTGGAGTAGGCTCGGCTATTTCCTCAGTTGTACTTTCCTCTGCCATATCGCTGAGATGATCTCGTTCGAGGATGCCACTTGCACTTTCCGTTGAAGATATGTCTTCCTGCATATGCCCCTCATACACCATAGAGGTTTTTTCATCTGAGGTGGTATCATGGCTGCTGGTAGTCTCCACCCCACTCACAAGGGGAACATCGTTTACATGGCATGGTACTCCGTTTACAAGGACTGAATGAGGGCCATAGACTTTCGTCACTTTCCTCTTCTTGAACCTTGTTGTACACCACCCATGTGGTCTCCTCACCCAAACAACATCTCCTGTAATGTATGTTCCAGATCCTGCGGCGTCAGGCAGTGGTGTGGTGTCAATGCCCTTCACACAAGTGTGGTAGGTATAAATTAAGTTGACTGACGCTGTTGAAGCAGTGGTGTCGTCCTGTGGTGTCACATTATGCCAGTATACTGCCTCCATAACAGAGCATTGTGTTCTCACTGCGAAGTGCTTTATCATGCAGTGGGATCTTTCTACTATCCCATTCCTGGTGGTACGTGGGCGCATCAGCATCCTATCCAAATGCCCCATTCCTTTGCAAGTCTTGTGAATCTTTCTCCACAAAACACTGCAGCATTGTCGGCAAGCAGTTCAATTGGATGATACTGGTGAAGTCTTGACGCTGCAATGGCCTCCAAATGGCAAACTGACTAGGACTACAATCTATCAGTGCTAGATAGTGCTGACCCCCAAAATGGTTCACATCCATTCCCACTCTACTCCAATTGTCACGTACAGAAAGCCTGTCTGGCTTCCAATGCACCGGGGCAGAATCTTTGGATTGACATTCCCTACAATCCTTAACTACCATCCGAACAGCCACTTTGAAAACTCCGGGGATGACCAATTTGGCAAAGTACAGTGTGCACTTCACACCGGGGTGTCCACTAGACTGATGAATGGCTCGTATACGAGCAGACTCCTCGCCTTCTGCAGCAACAGTGCATGCCCATTCTACAGGTTCCATCTCTTTCTGAATATCATCCAGTCATCACTGCAGCAATCTAGTGAGCTGATCGGCCCGGTTATCATGAGACTTAACCAATGCCACATCAATCTTCAGCTCATATTCTGTGGCCAGATGTCGAAGCCTGACCAGCATCTTGGTGGCAGCCTTGGTTCATACCCTGACTTTCCGGACAATGTGTCTGAGACCCAGCAATGCACGCATGCTGAGTCTGTCTTCAGGTGAATCACCTTTGCTTTCCACTGTAGTGCGAGGTTGATGCCCCGCAGCACTGAGTCGAGTTCTGCCAAGTTGATGTGCTTATCCTCACTCATTGGTCGCAGCCAACTAGTATCTTCAGCCATGGCTCCACCGCTATCAATGACGACACCAGTGGCTAATGAGCTCGTGTCCACCTGAACAGTGACGTCCTGTCCATCAACACACCAGTTCCCATGTGCTGTATCTGTTTGCGCTACTCTGGCAAAAATGTCCGCCAACATCCAGCTCAGGAGGGGGTCTCATACTTTATCATCCCATCCAGTTGTCATGGCATTTGCTCTGTGCTTTATGAATGCAGTCGCAACATGTAGCGAGCTGAATACAGGAAAATGTCTGTCAATTTCCCACACACACAGAAAATATTTTGATGTGTTTGTGCATCGGGCAACGTCAGCAGTTTACTTCCAAGACTCCACTGAAGCTTGTTGCGCTCCTCCCAGATGTGCAATCATAACACGCATGTGCCACTCCATAACTGCTCTGGAGCCTTGCACGTAAACCCAAACTTCTCAAGGTGCTCTTTCACGCAGGATGCAGGACATATGTTCTCATTGACGAATACATCGTCAATGTATGAAGATGTAGCTTCGTTGATGTTCTCATCTTGCACAACCATGGTGTTAATGATCGACAGCATTATCAGGGGTGTCTGGAATGGCCACAAGGACTCTTCTCAATGTGAACTTGCAAATAGGCCTGGCGCAACACAGTGACGTCTGAACCTTGCTGCCGCCACTCTTTTAATTTGAGTGCACATACATCTGTGCTGGCAGTGTATGCATCTACATGATCGTTGTGCTTGTGGTAGTCCATGATGGGTCGAACCTTTTGTTTGTTTTCCTGTAGGATGGCCATTAGAGGAATCAGATCCTTGGGGGGGCCCAAGCTCGTCTTCAGGGTATGGAAGCAGCCAGCCGTTTTGTATTCAAGTTTGCAGCTCTCGGTTGTACTCCTCCCAAAGGTGCTCAGGAGTAGGACATTCTGACAGCCTGTTTTTTTAACATAACTGGCGGCTGGGCACTGGACCACTTCCACGATGTGATCCATATCTGTCTGTTAGCGTCAAACTCTGCTTGGAAATCGGGCTTGTTGACGGTGATGGTAGTGCAGATTGGCTTGTGACATTGGGGACATTTTACCTCACCGGTGCTAGTTATGGATATCCCACCCAGCTGTTTGATTGCGTCCAGCCCAAGCAACAAGTCAAATCCAAGTAATTCCTCATCCACGACCAGAGCTTCTATTTCAATAGGGGGCCTGCTGCTTATTCCAAGCCAGACTAACCCAACGCCACAGCACCTAAGTGTATTCCCGCCTACAGTCAGGACATGTACCTCCTTTCTCACCCACACCTGGCAGCATGCTTTGCGTATGAGTGTTTGGGTGCGACCAGTGTCCACAAGAGCCATGCGCCTCATTCCATTTATCTGTACAGTCATTGTAGAAAGCGCTCTATTTAAAGGGGATCTGGGAAGAAGGCTGGCACCAAAGCCTCGTCCCCCTGCCCGTTTCCTGGACAGTTTTGAGCAATATGTCCCTGCCACTTACACTGATAGCATGAGACCGGTCTTCAAGGTCCAGCATTCTCTTTCCTTGAGGTTTCACGCCGCGAGAAACAGTCATGTGCCAAGTGATTGGGATCGCCACAAACATAGCATTTTGTTGGTGCATCAACTTCCTTTGCCTGACAATGCGATGATCGTGCAGCTACCACCGCTTGCTCAATATCTGCAGGACTTTTCTTCAGTATGACGCGTGCTCAAGCTAGCACTTGTGAAATGTCCATATCGTCTAACTGGGAAGAGGTTCGGAGCAATTCTTTGGCGTGCTCCGGCAACCTGGCGATAAATGCACACATCAGACTTCTATCCATCATACCACTGACCAGAACTGAAAGTTTATAGATATCGACAGTTTCACCTGGGCGCAAGCAGCGTGCTACAAATTGCTTCCAAGCTTTAGCGGAGTCCAGAGCAGTTGCCGTATACAAAGCATTTTTGATGGAGGTAAAGTCTTCTTTTCTTAGCTCAGCTGCATATGCACCACCCAATAGATGCATAGGAACCGCACATTCAATACACTTTATGCTGCTAAGCTGGCATATCAGTTTTGCCATTTCTATCCAGTTGCTAACTATCCAGAATCACTTCCATCAAATAGTGGTATCAGTTTAGGATCAAAAGCCATAATCGCTGAAATAGCTAGTAGCCGTCACGCCAAAAAGGACTCGCTGGAACAGGGCAGTCGTCTCTCGGCGTCTTTGTTGGCTCCCTCGGCCCCAACTGCCAAAGTCTTCAGACACACTCATTTTATAGATGAAGCAGCCAATTTCTTGAATGGGAGAGTTTTACATATGTATAGGCACACTCCACCAATTCTCCCTTTCACCAACTGCTCTGCGACACTATACGCATACAATGCATGGGCATTTTCAGGCATGATGTCGCATATCTTGCTCAAGACAATCACGCATCTCCTCAATGGAATACAAAGGGAAAGTTCATGGTTTGCTACAATGGTCATAACATGGTTGGTTTTATGAAGGTTAGAACAAGTGGAACAAAGTTTGTCTGAACACTTTCCATGGAAACGGTGATAGAGCAGCAAGAGGCTTGTGACATTTTGTCTATGAGAATGGATTGTAGAGTAGATATAATTTGTCACTTTTGGATTCTATCAAAACTGGAAAGTGTGGATTGGGCAGTTTCTGCCCATATATGACAGCAGTACTCCATTTTCAGTCTGATATGGCTCTCATAAAGGTAGAGGATAGCAGGAGATGTTGGGTACTTATTGGGGCGATACAGGGAACCAACCATTTTTCAAGCATCTTTAGTGATGGGTCGTTTGTACAAGTTTCACTTGAAGTTTGGGTTGAGTTCCAATAGGTGATCAAGGTATAGACCTCCTTGAGGGATCACCTGTTCATTGTGATTGGTAAAAGTTCTGGTTTTGCTCAGTGATGAATGTGACTAACCAGTTTTGGAAGTGTACCTATATACAGTTGTATCATCAGCATAGATATTCACAAATGATTGGAGTATACTATTTGGCAGATAATTTATGTAAAGTAGAAAGATTTGAACCAAGAAGCAAACCTTGGGGGTCACCTGTGTTGATTGCTTAAACCTCAGAAGACTGGCTGTTAACATCTACCTTCAAGGATCTGTTAGGAAGGACTTTATAATTGAGAACACTATCCCAGTGATTCTGTAACTAGAGAACATGTGCAGTAAGCCTTTATGCCACACCTTATAAAGGCTTTTGAAATATTTAGTGCGATTGTCCTAGACATGTATTTATTGTCTTGTGTCTAACAGATTCTGTGAATAATGGTAGACCAAGCAATTATGATAATATTTAATAGCTTATATAGACTAGTATACTTACTTTTTGTTATTTTTAACACTTACCTTTTTGGGTGACATATTCAACCATTCTCTGGTGTATTCTGAAGACTAAGGTAGCATTACTCTTTAGCTTTTCAATTCATTACTGGCATTCATGCTTACCATCTATGGAATATGCTGTTTCTGATATTTATTTTGTAATTTTCATTTTGTTCAAACAAAATCTAGATAGCTTAAAAACATTTTGATTTTATATTTTTCATGAAATTGTCTATTATCAATTAAATATATATATATATATTTTTTTTTTATTATTCCAGGTTCTGACCATCTTTTAAGTTAACATCTCCCAATCTTGATTGTCTCTTCTTGAAAAGCTGAAAATGGAGCTCATTTGTGAGAGTTCAGCTTTAATCAGTAATTATGAAGTTTATAACCTTCTTCTTGATGTGCAAGCTGGTCGCAATGGCCAAAGCAAACCAACTAAAAATCAGACTCACTTAGCAACTGTCACTTATGAAACAATAAAATATCTAGAAAAGACAATGTGTAAATACCAAAACTCTGATGCCATTAAAAGTTTTATTGCCCATTTAGCCCCATTTAATCTTACAAAAGCTGAAAAACTGCAACTCTTGAATCAGAGACCAACAACTGCAGTTGAAATTCAATTGTTAATAGAAGAAAGTGAAGAACGTCTAACAGAGAATCAAGTGTATCAGCTGTTAGAAGTAGTTGCGAAATATCTTCCTGATGGTTCACCAGATGTATCAGTTGAAAGTGATGATAAGGCTGCAGTTTATGGTGATGAAGAATTTGAAGAAGAAGAGGAGGAGGAGGAGGAAGAAGAAATGGAAGAAGGAAATGAAGAATTTGAAAATGATGATCCTTCATTAGAGACTGAAGATGTTCCATTAGTAACAGAAATATCATCACCAGTAAAAGAAGACTCCTCATGAATTGCAGACTTTTTCCCAATAAAATTATAAAATTATTTTTTTAGAATATTTTTGTTTGTCAGGTTATAAAAAATATTGTTTTTTTGCTGAATAACATATCTTATTTGTAGAAACTACAAATTTACACTCCTCAAAAATGTTTATACAAATGTTAGATGAATTTTGAAATGTAGGTTATTGAATATTATTTAAATAAGTATGATTTTCAATTCATTTTTACTTGTCTTCTGGCTGAATGTATGTTAATTGGATTCTGATAAGTTTTGTTTTTGTGAACAACTTTTGACTACATTGTCCATATAGTAGTTATATAATAAGTTTTTTTTACCATTTTTAATGATCTTTATGGGGTTTTTATTAATGTTTTTCCTAAAATAAAATGTTTTACTTATTTCCTCAAATTTAATGATATAAGAGCTAAAATATTTCTTTGTTGGCATATGCATTCTAGTTTTCTGTATATGCACTACAGGAATAGATCTTGTTTGTTAACATTATTTATTATTAGTTTATATTGTCAGTCAAATTGCAGATATAAAGTTTTATATTTTATATTTAACTATGGAAGACTTGAATTTTATGGCAAATATTGGAAAACGTAAAAAAATGTATGATCATAGTCTGATTGTAGTTCTTTGAACAAAGAAAAAACAACCATGGAATCCTGATATGTTCAGCCCATTAATATCAAATCCGTGTTTCCTTATGTGTAATTTCTATTATTTTTGACTAGTAATTTTGAATATATGCTCCTAAATAGGGCACTGTAGGGAGTTGTTAGTGATGTAAATTAACTTGGCCTTTATATTAATTAGATCAATGCAGACCACATTTTCCATGCATTGGATTGGATGTTCGTAACAACCAAACCAATGTGCAGACGGAATTTTTTAAATGATCCATGGGGGACTGGGTCCTTTTTTTTCTTGGGTTATTGGATGGACAGCAGCTTGAGCGGATAATTGAGGAGGTAATTTGACATTTTTACCCTTGAACACCCTAGGTTGTTTGCCAAACAATGTTTTGTTTTGCTTAATTTTCTTCCATAAACACTATATAACTTAAAAACTACTTTTTAACCTTATAAATGATAACTGCTTAAAAATAAATAAACACCTACACCCACCCACCATTTCTATTTTCAACAACAGTTAAAACATTCAAAAACTATTCCTTACCCCTACTATAAGTTATTTATCCCATTTTTTAAAAATATCATTTCAACTAATTTCTAACATTATTATGAGTCAGTTATCGTTTTTAAAAGGATGTATTATCAAGTTTTACAACTAATTATTTTCCATTTTAGGTATCCAAAAACATGCTGTGTCAATTTAACTATACACAAATTATAAAAACGATTTGAATGCAAATAATGAAATGTGAAACAACAATTGAGTAAATAGGCTAAATTACAAAAGGAATGGGGAACAAACAGCCTTACAATATATATCATGCTTAAAACCACTTACATAAAAAAAATTACAAAAGGAAAACAAAGTTTTACAATATATATCATGCTTCAAATGACTTAAATAAATTGGAAAAAATTACCTCAAACAAAAAAAAAACCCATAATGTATTGGTTGTACATAATTTAAAATAAACATACACATAAAATTGGGTATATAACACTTAAAAAAAAAGATTATACAGATTTAAAAGTAAGACGCTTTACAAACTAACATGAAATGTTCGTCAGCTGTTCCTGTACAATTCAAGTTGCATACTTAAATAAAAACATCTTAAATGATATTTATATTATTTAGACATTAAAATTTATATTATAAATTTATATTATTTACACATTTTTAACTTTTTTCTCCCACCACTCCTCTTCCTCCTTTCCTTCTTTTTCAAACGTTATTGCATAGATGCCAAAGAACTGTCTTGTTTAATCCATAACCATTTGGCAGTCCTCTCTGCTGCATCAGTTATGGTTTGAATCACCTTCCTTTTCTTAGCCAATATCAGTTAGGGCTTTGCAAATGGACCTTGCCACAAAACCTCTTGCACCCACTTCAATTGGCAGACAGCTTGCTTTCCATCCATTATTTTTGCAACTCGTTAGCAACTCACCATACTTCAGTTTCTTCGTTCATGGGCTTCTTCTTCTGTATACTCTTCCCAAGGCACTGTTAATTCCCACATTATTATTTTCTTTAAATTGTTTGATAACACAATATCTGGGCATACTAATGTTTGAACAATGTGGTCCGAGAATCTTAATCGTGTTCCTAAATCAGCCCTTAATTTCCAGTCCGTTGCTAATGACAAAGTATTTGCTGTGGACTTATTCTTTGTGTTAAGTTTATCACCAGCTTTAAGAAACTCTATCACTCTTTTATTGGGATTTGAATGTATTAGTACTGATGGCCATGTTAACTACCTCTGCTATATCCTTTAAAATTTGGTCATGTTACCATCTGTACTGACCTTCCGTTAGCACTGTTTGACAGCTACTTAGAATGTCTTTTAACGTCCCTTGATGCATACACAATGGACATACATGTGATTCTGTTTTGTACCATAAGTGAAGGTTAATGGGACTGGGGAGGATGTCATACGGTTTGAATTAGGAACCTTATACCAGTGTCATTACACCATATATCGGACCATTTGATCTTCCTATAAATTATGGATCCCCATTTGGTCCATGCTCCTTGTTGGCTTAGTCCCACTATTTTTGTCAACCTTTTCTCCTCTTCACTCTTGTATATTTCTTCTTATATGAGAAGGTTCTTTTCTTTTCCTTTGGTCCTGTTTACCTGAATGGTAGGGAAATACCCTAAGTCCACGCATCCTGTAACTATGGCCCCTAATAATGCTTTTTCTCAAAGTTGTTCTTCTGTTACTAGCAATTCTTTTTCTGCTCTCCATTTCCTTCCTGAGTAGACTTTGATGCCCGCTCCAGCCATCTTTGGAGAACTTATACTGCATTATTGTTCTAACTTTGGTGACTTTAAATTCCTCTACTGGGCTTCTGAAATGAAGTTGGAGTGGGTTGGAATTGCCATATAGAGCAGCACTAGTCAGACTTTTCAGTAGACCTAGCCATCTACGTAATCATGAGTTGATCCTCTTTTCTAACTGTTCTATATGAAATGTCGTAAATTCATAGATGGACAATGGCCATAGGATTTTCAGAAGAATGGCATGCTGATAGATCCATTCTTTAACGCAGCCAGGCAATCCAGACTTATCAACACTCTTTAACCTTGTTTCTAGCTTATCCTTAGTTTCTTGGATCACTGTC
Organism: Acanthosepion esculentum; assembly: GCA_964036315.1. Classification (NCBI taxonomy): domain Eukaryota; kingdom Metazoa; phylum Mollusca; class Cephalopoda; order Sepiida; family Sepiidae; genus Acanthosepion; species Acanthosepion esculentum. The sequence continues at coordinate 92,495,215 of OZ038483.1, read as the reverse complement.
ACATCATTTAGAGAATGATCAATGCACTTTCCTAGACTCTTTATGGGCTTTTCTTTAACTGTTGGAATGTATTCCCCAGATAGTCAGAACTGCTCCTCTGATAATTTGCCTTTTTTTAAACAAGTGACCTTGATTTTGTTGAAACTCGTTTGGGCCCATGTAATGAGCTTTTCAATCTCCTTTAGTAGCCATCTTGCACCAATAGCAGATGTAGTTGTTATTGTTATGTTGTCCATATATGCTCTTATCGGAGGTTGCCTTAGTCCACATCTAGTGACTGGGCACCTGCCTTCCTTCTACTTCTGTGGCTTTAATTATCATATTCATAGCTAGGCAAAATAGGGTAGCTGAGATTGTGCATCCAGTAATAATACCCCTTTCTGATACCATTCTCATTTGAAAATTGTTATAATAGTCCACAATGAGCTCAGTGATTTTATTAGAGACATGATGGCGTTGGAGTGCTTCTTCCACTAGTTTATGTGGGATTGAACCATAGGTGTTTTTAAGGTCCAGCCACAAGACTGTTACCCCTGTTTGTTTTTGCGTCTTAACAACTGTGAAACAAGCTCTGTGTTCCATACATCCTGGTATTCCTGGTGCTCCTCTCGTTTGCAGAGTTATCAATGTAATTGTTTTTTAAAAGAAAATCTGTCAAGATGCTAAAAAATATTTTACCCTTGGTGATCAAAAGAGATGCATCTGAATTGGTTTATCCTTCTGGCTCCTTCCTCTTAACTATAGTAAGAATCAAGTGTGACAAGATCATTTAAAAGCCAAAAAAATACTTTTTTTTTTTTTTTACAAACCTATTTATTTCAATCCACACTTTTTTTTTTTAAATTTTCAAACCTGTTTTCTTTTTCAGTAGTTGGCAGTGAGAAATGAGATATTCTAAAGTATTTTATTCCACTACTTTTTTCATTCTATATTTTATATCCCCATCCTCCACTTTTTAAACTCATTTTAATTAATTTTTTGCAGTACAATTTCTCTTATTAATTTTTGATATCTGTGATCATTTCAATTTAACATATGTACTTATTTTATTTTGGAATATGAAGCTATTTTCATAGCCCTTTTAATTTCAAATGCTAGATTATAATTTAAATATTGTACAGAAACACACCTCTCCAAGAAATAATCAATTTTTTTATACTACCATTGAAGAAGCACTTCAGATCAAATATAATTTTTTTTAATTTTCCAAGTTTTAAGTAATTTATCTAAATTCATTGTAAATTGCCCCCCCCCCCAGAAGCCAAAAGTAAATAAATAAACGTTAAGTAAAGGAAATAATAATAAAGGGAAAAGGTAAGCAAAATCTGTTTTAAATTCATATTCCATGGCTGTTCTGATATTATTTAATATATATGTAAGCAACACAAGAAAACGGTAAGAATACAATAAATATTAACTTTTTTTATTTTAACTTATTATTTAAAACTTCATAAGAATAGGCTTTATCATGTGGTATATACATTTTTTTTTATCAAGGTGCATTTCTGTAGAATCTCCCTTATTTTTTATACATTTTAGAATATTTTAATTTCTTGAATTACATACAATGTATCTTCAAATTTTTTCCCAGCATTCAAATGGTCAGATTTTACTTTGACTTGACATCAAATGAATATAAATAGCCTTATTTTAGGCTATTTATATTCATTTGATACCAATTTAAAAATGAAACGCATTTTCTTATGGGAATATCTTATATCAAAATTACAACCCAGAATGGGCCTTCTTTCTGATATCATTATCTTGCCCAATTACAAAATTATCAGGTTTGCTTCAGTTTTGTTTTTAAAATTAAAAATCCTACCAAGAAAAAAAAAAACCCTTAAAAACAGCCTTATTGTAGTTAGCGCAGGATTTTAGAAATTAAATTAGGAACTATCTCATACTCAGGTTTACTAGAAATATGTTTGAACAAAAGAGTGTACATCTGTCTCAATTTCTGACAAGAGGTATTGTAACTATTTACATTGTTCAGACTATAGTTATCTTTATTGCCATATTTACATTTCAGCTGCTGTATGCACCAGCCCTCTTCAGGTGATATATGTTGGAATTTCAAACTGAACACTTTAGTTAGTCCACATGCCATGCCTTTTTTTGGATCTCTCAGTTTCAGTTAACTCTCCAAGTTTTTGTTCTCTCTGCTGTGCCCACTTGGATTACTCAACCAATGCTTTTATCTACTGGGCCATGTGTCCTTCGTAACACCAGTGAGGTTTTGGGACTAAACCTAAATGTCTCGGTTAAAATTTTTTACCTTAACAGATCTCATATTACATTTTTTGTTATTGTCGTTTTCCCCTAGTTCTGTGGTTCCCATGTTGTATTCATGTCTATGCTTGGCTGGCTTAGGAGATTCCTTGAGTTTTCATATTTTCCAGTGATGTTCTCATCTCAGAGGGCAGTGATCTCCCTTCTCCCTCCATATAACATCAGGACAACCTTGAGGAGTGGTTCAACATTATGCAGACATCTTTTCTGAGTAAAACCACCCATTAGAGGAGAACATGATGTATGCCAACCTGTGCCAAGAAATATAAAGGAGAAACAGGCTGTCCCCTTAAGACTGCAGGAACACTGTAAAGCTGTGATAGAAGGGGAAATAGAAAAATCTGGCATGACTGACCATATATGACCCAATGGATAAGAGTGTTGGTTGAGTAATATGCAAAGTGACTTGACACTAAGAGTTGTGAGTTCAATACCTGGCCATAGCAGAGGGAACAATTTAAATAATGAAAAAGATTGTACCTTTTTATGGTTTTACCATAAGTGAATGGTAGAGCAAAGTATTCATTTTTCATCATGCTTTGTATATTACATACAAATTACATGTTTAAGTGATAGATGCTATCATTAAAAACATTTCTTTCTTACACTCTACAGTCATTATTTTATGTTTGTTTGGGAATGACACGCTGGATAATTGAGATACGACGATCACGAGGCACACATTTTCCTTTGAATATTGATTTCTCTTCAGGAAGTACTTCATGAGTAAACTCGAAACGAGATCTGTCTCTGTAAAAAAAAAAAAAAATATGTTTGAGATTTAAAAAATAGATTTGAAAAAAAAAAAACAACCCAAAACAGTTAAAGATAAATATCCTTTTGTATTAATATATTTTGTATATATCAATACTGTACATTTGCTTTTAATTAAAACTCAAGGCCAATATATACCCAAATCAATTATATATCGATATATGGTGGGAATGAACAGTCATAAGATAAACAACTTGTCCATAACTAATAACCACCTATCCTCTAAATCTATTTTAGTAATTCTACTGAAGATTATTTAAAAAAAAAAAAAAATTTTTTTTTTGAATGAAAATATTTGACACTGCAACTCTGTTTGCTATTCATTATAGTAACATTTAAAATAGAACAAATAGTTAAGAAACAAAAATTTTAAAATTACTTTTCTGAAGTTATTTTTGGCTATCATGTATGAGGAAATGTACTTTCCATTACAAAAATGTGTTAATATAAACCCATCCATACCGTAACACTTTCCTCTGCAACAGATTTATATAGTAAAGGAAAAAAGAATGTGTGCCTATACTCTAAACATAAATATAGGACATACATTTAAGAAAAATAACTTGTACTAAGATTTTGCAATCAATTTAGCTTTTTAATTAAAATGTTCTTCAAATTAAATTTTCATATTTAAATGAAAGTGATAACAGTAGCAGTTTATCATATTCAATGGCAATATATCTTGGTACTTGGAATATAAAAACTATATTTTCATGTGTTAGGTATGTGCAAAAGTTCTCAAAACTTGTTATGAAAACTAGAGACTGAATACATAAGTGGAAACTTTTACACCTCCCCATGTATCCTATATATTTTAATTAATACTGAAATATTTCATATGCTTTTGAAGCTGATGTCAAATGTCAATGAAATAAAATATATGGAAGTAAATTTTAGCAAGATTGCTTGGGTAAGAAAATTTTAGAAAAAAGTCACTTATAAGATAAAACCCTGAAAATTTCATTTCAAATATCTGTGACAAATCTTATTGGTGAAACAATAAAATAATGTTTAGTGTCGGTATAGAAAAATTTCGTAATTTTTTTTCTCAAATATGCAAGGATCTTTGATAAATTCAGTAAAACTTTAATGAAATATTATTTTGAAAACTTTACAGTATATTCAATAAATGTCTGTCCAGTTGTAAATCAAAACCTAAAACAATGTTTACCTCATAATATATAAAGACCTTGGAAGGAGAAGTAAATCACCATATTTGGTCTTGTCTTTTTCTAAGGCCAAACGCATAACACATGGAGATAGCAAGCTGAGTCCAGCAATTGTACGACCACAAAACTGAAAAGAAAGAAAAACATTGACAGAAATCAATCTGCCCATAATTTGAATTATGGTGATAATGTAATCTTGATTTTAGCTTGTGATGTCTGATACTAGTTACTGTTATACTTTAATAATCAAATGACTTTTTTTTTCAGGCTGAAGCTTACTTGAAAATTTTGTCAAACTTTTCAAAGGTGAACCTTTTTATTTTTCAGTTAATATACATAAATTGATCATGAAAATTACTATACAATGATTTTATTTATTTGACCAGTTTTTTCAACTATGGCAAACAAGTCTACAGTTTATATACTTTTAGAATTATGTTAACAATAGTAGTAGTAGTCACAGGGTAGTAAGCCAACAATTAAGTTGTGTAGAAAGGCTAAAGTAGCATAATATGTGAATTACTAATGATATTAAAAAGAACATCAGAGAGACAATTGAAAACAACATATCATTTAAAAAAAAAACCAAAAGTGTATGTGAGGAGAGGCTCAAAGTTCCTAGTAGTTTAACAGTTTAATGAATCTTCTCAGCACCTAAGGCAAGTCAATGTAACAGATTTAAAGAATCATTGTATAAAGTTAAGCTAATCAATTTCTTCTTTTAAAAAAAGCATTGTTTGTTGTGATAAAACAATAACTTACTCTAACAGAATCAACGTGAGGTTTAATATAACCAACTTTTTCAATGTCCAGTACATGAACATAAGGTAAAGGAATTTCTGATGATTCAAATGCCACAGATTTGACGCGATTCAATGTGTTTTTATTAAATTCATTCCAGTGCTTACGTTCAGTTTCTTTGTATGCATGGATAGCCTAGAAAGATTCAAAGTAAAAAAGCAAGTTATTAAATAAGAAAACTTAAAAAAAAAAAAAATACATGCTGGAAAAATTAAAATGTTATTGTGTTGGAACACTGCAATTCTTTAGATTTCTAATTTCTGGGTTCAATTTCGAATTGACATTAAACAAGAAAAAATGTTGATGTTCTTGTTTAATGTCAATTCGAAATTTCTTTTGACAAAAATACATTTTTAGCAAATTGAAACTCCGTTTTGGGCATGAAGGAAAATACCATGAGATCATCAATTTTTTGTGAAAGACTACAGAATTCTCAATATTATAAAAAAGCATATAAGCAGTCTGATTTTTAGTTTTAAAAAATCCCAGCTAATCATGCATTTCATTTAACAATAACATTGACAGTTTGAGTGAAAAAAGCTATTAAAAATGGAAACAATCTTATCAGTTTGTTATTTCATTGAAGAATGTTTTTAAAATAAATTAAAAACATTCAATAAAATATACCTTAGGTAATAAAAATATATAAGATGAAAAATTTTAATCTTATTTTTATTACCTATCGGTTACAGCAATTTTCTTTGATAAAGAATTCAAAAGCTACTAAACATAAACATGTTTAGTAGCTTTTGAATTATTTACAAAACAAACAAGTGTCACACACAAGAGAAACATTTTTACGATACTGTCAGTGCCTGACAGTATCGTAAAAATGTTTCTAAGGTCATTTGCTTAAAATTAAAAAAAAAAGGAAAAAATGGTTTTATTTTTATTTTGTCACGTCCTCAAGTTCAAGTAGAACATTTATTTGAACCGAGTTTTAACAGGTAGAGACATTCAACTCATTTTCAGTGTTGTTGCCAATTTAATCATGATGGAAATTGGCATTCAGGGTGGTGGGGGTATGTTTTTCTAAGGCAAGCTACTTACATTATCCCAATGATTGTGTTCATAGCGAAGTCTCCTTAGATATGGTTCAATTTCAGTCAGCAAACTTTTCTCTTCTTCAAGAGATATAAAATTTTCATAAACTACAAAGTCAGTTTTTAATGTCTGAAATATTTTTGTGTCGTTAGTTGACAAAAAGTGATCCCACCAGTGGGAATTGTTCGTATTATCATCACTAGTAGTTGAATTAGTAGACTTAGAGTGGGTGTCATGTTGGATTGAAGCGAAACCACGGTTATTTTTATATGCAGTAAACCTCATTAAATACTTATCAGCACATAAGAATTTGAAGCTGAAGTTTGAAAATCGAAATAGCAGCAAAGGCACACGGTAGAAATCCATTATCTTCTGATTTTTGTTTTTAGTGGAAATGAGAAAAAAGACAGGCACCACTAACAGACTTTGCTTAAAATTTTTAAGTACTTGACTGAAAAAAAAAAATTGCTGAGCAAATAGTTATTAAAAAAAAGTCCAATTTTTGTTTTTAAATCATCTACCATAATAACCAAATAATGGCCTTTTGAAGTTTACTTTTTATCGAAACGGTGCAAGTTCTGTTTTTCCCCCCTTTAAATACGATCATGGATTAATGAAGTTTATCTACTAAACATGCACACTTTTTTTGCAAAATTATTGATTATTTGGTAGTCTGTAAAAAGCTTCGTGTCAAAATTTCATACAAAATCCCGTGAAAGCTGCAGCAACAGGAAATATTGCATTTATTTTAACATATCATGGCACCGGCAATGTCGTCATCAACGACGATATTGGCTAACTTACCTGTGTAAAAAAAAAATTGTGTTAGTGATTTCGTTAGCGAAAAATGCACTTAAACGATTAATTTTTCATGAGAAAAATTGCGTAATATGACTACAACGAGGAACATGGCGAAACAAGCTTACAGTTTGACACAAAGAGTTCTTGGAGCTGAAGTTGTAGGAGTAAAGTTAAATGAACCTGTCCCTGACGAGATTATTGATCAAATAAAGAAAGATATTCACGAACACAGATTACTCTTATTCCGAAATCAAGGTGTTATCACTGGAAAGAGACATGTCGAAATCAGTCGGTGGTTTGGGGAACTGGAATCTACCTTTTATCGCCACCCAAAATCACCACATCTGGATGTTTTCAGAGTGTCAAATGATGAAAAAGAAGGTTGTCGCAATGTTGGTAGGACTGGTTGGCACATTGATGGCAGTTTTATGGATAAACCTTTCAAATTTTCGCTTTATTATATTGTTTCAGCTCCAAAGAAAGGTGGAACAGGTAAGAAGCGACTTCAAAAATACATTATTCTTCTTGTTAAAGTTATGCTTTGAAAAGTCAAAAAACTGATTTAATTTTAAAAAGCGATTGTAAATATTTCATTTACAAATCGCTAAGTCCCAGATTTGACTTGACAACTCACGGATGATAAAAAAAAAAAGTGGTTTGGATGAAGATACATACACATACACGGCGTCTAAAAATACCGTAAAATCGAAATTTCTTGATAAAAAAATGATTAATTATTTATTTAGTTATTTACTTTTTATTTTCACATTTTTTAATTATGACAACCGAAGAAAAATATTATTTACGCTCGTTTTTATTTTTTAACTCGGCGTATGAAATTATCCTGTTTTAAAAAAAATTAACTTTTTTTTTCTCTGCCAAATCAACATTAATAATTCTTTTTTGTTAATCATATTTAAAATATTGATTTAATTCATGCGGCGGAACATATCGAGTTCTTCATCGACAATTTCCAGATATCAAGTCTGGAACAAGACCACTTGTCAATCTCAAATGATCTGCTAGATTAGAGAGGCCATTGGTTCACGCATAATAATTCCTTTTTTTTAAACATTTTTATTTTATGATTAAATAAAAATACAAAAAACAGTTTTTTGTATTTTTCTGAACTGTGTATCAAAATTACCAAATCTCAAATTTTAAACACCCTTATTTTCATTACATTCAAAATTAAGTAAATCTTATCTGCTAAAAACGTAAATTTACGTTCAGCAGGTTACGATGATGTTACTAACTGGACACAACTGAGTACTGGTTTCACTTTCGATTAAGATTTGTTGACTTTATTCTTTTTTTTAAAAATTGTCTCAAAATGTATGACGTTACTTTGATTGAAGGAGAATTAATCGGCTAAAACCTGGTGAAAATAACATCTTAAGAAGGAGTCGAAATTAAATTTTAACTAAGCAACGAGAAAATTAAAAAGTTAAAGAAAAAAAAATAATTTGTAAAAATAAATTGATTGAGCCGAGAAAGGTGTAGTTTCGAAGGAAGAAATATTTGTTTCTATAATCTATTGTATTGTCTTTTTAAATTTATTATGTGTTAAATAACATTTTTTATATTCTAAAACTTAAAAGTCATTTTTATTTTTATCACCTCTCTCAAAAAAGGAGGAAATTCTCATTTAAAGTAAACTTTTAGTAAATTTTTTGGTTTATGGCAAAAATAACTTCTTCAAAATTATTGTATTGAAAACTCACTTTAACTTTTACAAAAAAGGTAAAGAATAGTAAAAAAAAGTATTTTCTTCGTTATCGTTTCTGAAACACTGCCTTCATTCACGAGCAAACCAAACAGGGACTATCTAAAAACAAACAAACGGAAAACGCTTTTTCAGTAATGTAAATTTCGATTCTAATTTAAAATAATGAATTCTAGCTAAAGTTAATCAGAATTCAAAGAAAAAGTTCCGCATATAAATAAACTTTTTTAGACATTTTAAAAGCCACATGTTTTTCGTCACTCATAGAATCGCTATCCCATATTTGTTCAGTGTTTCGAAGTCTATTAGTAAATTTAAGGATTAATTAACTGGATTTTCTAAAAGTAATACTTATTTTTTACTTTAAAGGTGTATACGAAAAGAAACAAATAAAAAAACTCCAAGTTGAAAAAAAGAGACACATTTATTACATTAGCTAGCATAAGAACAATATAAATTTTGCAAATAATCTTGCATAAAAATTCTCTTTTTTGTACCTTATCAATATTAAATACATAATTGTGTGCCTTAACAATATTATTTTTTGTTTCTGTGTCTTGTACAAATACCTGTTGTTCTTTCCCTATTTTGGTTTTTCTGCTATGAATGCTATTCATTAAAATCCTTATTTTTAGTTTTGTTATGTGGCTCATTGAGCTAATTGTTTGATAAAATTCTATGTTGGTCTGTTTGCAAGAAAAAGATTTTCCATTCAAAATATTGATTAGTGGAATGCATAAGACTTGGTTGTCATGCACAATTTTACTTGCAATGAAATACTACTAAGTTGGAGAGTAGGAATTTTAATTCCTATGTCATTCTGATGGTTTATCATTAGCACAAGGGAAGTATGAAAACAGAAAAATGTAAATCACACATATGTATTGTTTTGTAAGTATTATTAATCACTTTCAAATTGTCAAGAATTTTGGGTAAAGAAATTTAATATAATTTGTATTATCATTCTTGTGAGTACCTGTCTAGAATTATCAAATTTGATATGAGAAATTTTATAATAGGATTTTTACCAGTTAGACATTTCCCACCTATATACTTGACAGTTTTATTGCCATTTTATAAGCATGCACAGAGAAACTGTCAAAACATTTTTTTTTCTAAAATTAAAATGGAAGTTTATGAGACATTTTATCTTTTGTCTAGAAAAATGCTATATTCAAACTAAGAATCTATCTTGTTCTTTACATATTAATGAATATAAGATAAACTCATTTGAGTTAGGCACTGTTTTTAATTTTCATAATTTAAATATCTTGCCATTGCATTGTTTGTTTTAGTGCTATGATTAATTTATTTCTTTGTCTAAATTATTTTCTTTTAAGTATTTATTCCATTAAAAGAACTCATTGAAGCTCTTTCTGAAGAGAAGCATCAACGTTGGGAAAAACTGTGGATGGTGAGTGATCGGCAGTCCAGGATCATCCATCCTCTTATTTACCCACATCCTTCCACAAAGAAACCAGTAAGTGTGTAAATTGATTCTTTATTGACATTCTTAATTGTAATATAACATTAAGAAAAATATTGTTTTACTTATATGAAAATATTTTCTTTCTCTATATGAAATATAATAAGTTATTCTATTTTTTTTTTGTTAATGTATTTTCCAACATAAAGGCTTTTATATAATTTCTGCCTATTAGGTATGTGTAAAAATTCTCAGCATTGAATAGAGTTGAAAGCCATTTTATTGCTGGGAACTTTTGCACAAATACACATAAACAATATAAATAAAAATATTTTTAATTTTTCTGTTAAATTCAGAGAAAATGTCAAAAATTCTCTTTTTCAAATTTTATCTTTTCATAGACTCTGTGCTTTCATCTTGGAATGACTGAAGGATTTTGTTGGAATTATCAAAGTAAAGATGAAAGATGGACATCTTGGTCAGAAACTGAAGAGATTCTATCAGAAATCCATGCTGAGATAGAATCTAATCCAAATTTGATCTATGTTCATGAGGTTTGCTAGTTTCATTCATATTCTTCAACATCATGTCATAAATGCTCATTATAATAATCTTTTCAATTACAATAAATATACAATCTAATACCAGTACTAAGTTCTTTCATTCAGTAAAAACTTCATCATATGTAAGTTCTTATGACATATCTACTTTCAGAAAGAATAAATTTACTATTGAATTTGGAGATCAAAATTTAATAAGCCATTTATAATCAATAAATGCTATTAGAAAAAAATAGGTTTCAAGGTAAATACAGGTAAAAAAAATTAATTTTCTATAATTTAGATAAGTAATTTTTCAATGTAGAAAGAATGTTATCATTTTTCTCTTTTAGTAAAAAAAAAACAAATACTCTGTAAGAATTTTCAGAAAGGTAGGACTCAGAATGACAATACCTGTTTCACAGAAGCACTAAGTAAGAAAACAAAATGTTCTTATTCATTTACAACTTATTTTTACCTGAAATAAAACTAAAATAAGTAATATTTACAATATTTGCATTATTTACATGCAGATTATTGTCCTCATCTTTGTTGATATTATCACAATGTTCAGCCTTTATCAAGTGCTTGTTGATCTGTTGAATTTAAAACTAAACCCTTTATCTAATCTAAAGGGGTAAATTATTCTCATTTTGCTGACCATATCTAGTTCTTATTTGGTACTGCACCACACAGCCCAGAGATTGAACTCACAATTACTATGTGACCATGTTCATGAACTAATGCTTTAATCTACTAGACTATTTTCACTCCTGAATGCAAAAGGTGGAACCTTAAACCTAACTTGACTGCTGATCAGTGTTGCTGCTTGTCATGCTTGACTGCACTCACCAAATCTTCTCTTTTCTACTGTAGCTGTGGCTGCTGCTGTTGAAACCTTGCTGTCATGTTTCCTTTCTTTCTCCCGTATCATATTTATTTCTAGTATTTTTACTTCATTCCACAGAAGTTGATGTCTACCCTTTTCCCTCCATAAATGATCAGCCATGCCTGATTTTATTGTCTCACCTATAATTACAGCTTTTCAATATTCCTTCAGCCTTAGTGGGTAGCTGATTTAAATTTTTTGTCACACCTGCAACGGATGGAATACACAGTTCTTGGTTATGTTCTCCTTTGTGCTATGCTTGACTCAGCAGAGATTTCTCCATAAGGTTGAGCTGCTTCTGAATATTGTTCTGACATTTTATGGACTGCAGATTTAAAAGAAAATCTTTTCTAGTAAGCCCTAGTTCTTGTCCTCCTCCTTGTCCTCTTCTGTTGCAGATGATGATACCTTGTTATTCTGAAGGATATGTTTGATGATGATGATGACGACAACATGTGATATGCAGATGTCTTGAACCCATTCTATGTGCAAGTTATTAGTACAGCCAAGAAGGCCAATTAATTTTTTTCTTCTTCCATTGTGAATTAAATCAAAGGTCTTACTAAGTTCACATGGTCCATCGGCATTTACACAGCTTCCCGGTAATGCCGGAGTATGGAGAAGTCATTTATGTAAATCAAACATCTTGTACACATAATCAGAATTTAAATTTAAAGCTGAGCATCTCTGTATCATTAATGTTTTCAATGTAAAACTGTAACCACCATTAGTTGTCTTTTTTCTTTCCCCTATTTATCTATGTCTCTCATATATATATATATATATATATATAAAAGTGGACATGGAAGTCAGCACTTAGAGGCGACAGTCTGTTTCATGCTAGTGTAATCGTCAGGCAATATATATATATATATATATATATGACTGATTCTGTTGATAAAAGCTTTATTAATCTTAAATAAAATTTCTCATAAAGAAGTTTTTCATTCCATTTTTCAATTTAGTTACACACTGATATATAGATTTGTATATATATTTTCTATATCTTTTGTGCATAGTTTGGAAAGTTAATTTGATATTTCAGAAAACCAAGCTCATGAAACAACATACATTTTGTCTACAGTCATAACATTGTTTTAAGAAAATTCCCACTTTCTTTTAATGTTTTAAAATTATCTTTTTGAACAATAAAATTTTTTTTAGACAACCAAACTTTGGCCCACACACAACAGAACATTACAAAAAAGGTTGGAATTTTATGGAAAGGTGGAAAAAAATAAAAAATAGTTCTTTGTTTTGATTTAATTTCCAATAATTTATGTCAGTCAGATTTTGTTCTTGTTGATTTGTTTAAAGTTTCATATTTACCTTTGCACAACACAATTTGAAAACTACCAACTCCTAGTTATAAAATCATAGTCAGTAAATTTCTCTATGGTTTTGATAAAAGTTACAGAAAAAATAGTAAACAAATTTATGAAATTAAATGATGTAAATTTGAAAAGTAACAGATTTTGTTTTATTTTAATACCTGAAATGTTTTTTTCCATAACATAAAATCAGCTGGTAGAGTATAGTTACTAACAGAGATTTGACAACAGTAAATAAGTACAGCATGTCATCTATGAAAACAAACTCATTTGAATTGGTCATTTTAATATTTTTGTAAGTAATATAAATTTCATAAGAAATGGACAACAACAACTTTACAGGTTTGCTATTAGAACATACAATATGAGTAAACATTTACAAAGTTAATTTATTTGGATTCTGTTAAAAATTTAAAAGTAAACTGGAATGTCAAAAACTTAAAGGTCAAGGTAAACAAAGATAGTTTGCACTCCATCACCACTTGTAAACATGGACTCTGCCTGATGATGTATATGTAATAAAATAGATAAAGTGCTAGTGTAGCTATTGTAATCATGGGACATAGATAGGATTTAACACTGAATAGTTGTTGAGGCCAAAATGATTGGATCCTCCTATCTTTGAATTGGCAGTTGTTCTAGGTTTTTCTTTGGCAACAGTAGCAATGGCATATCAGGAATATGTGAATTCTGGACAGGTAGCAGCAACACCTGAAAACTGAGTGCCCGCAGGTGATGCAAGAACAGGACTGTCAGTAGCTGACAAGGATCATAACCTCCCAACCAATTTAAAATTGGTCCAACTCAAACCAATGTACAGCATGCACTGCATTCTATGGAATGTTAAAATCATTGAACATCAAGCAAGGATATCATTACTGACACCATTACTCTGCCTCACCTGAGCCATAGAACACTGGACTGTGGAAGACTGTCACCTAGTTAGATATGTCATGTATCTATGTCTTTCAGACAAACTGTTAAATGTGGAGATCGCATGAGGCTATAGATTCAGCCTTTCAGCAGGGTGTTGTACAAAGCTGCTGCTTGTAAGGGTGTTCTTTCTAATTTCTCAAGAATTACAATGAAACATTAATTTTAGTGTAGCATGACATACACAGATCTTGTTGCAAACCAGTTCTACTGTTTTATGATGTCCATGTTTTCTACTGGTATGGGTTTGTTCCAATAACATAACCACCATTTTCCACATGAGTAAATTTAAATAAGTAAATTTTTGTTAACGCTATATCCCCCCACTCCTGGCAGTGAAAAGCACTGTGAGTTATATCTTGGTTGACAATGCTTATTATGAAATAATAATTATAAGAATTATTTTAGGCATAAATGCTTTTCTGCTTACCTGTATTAAAAAAACAGTATTATATCAATCATCAATTTAAACTGTCAAAAAAGATGACAGTCAAAATCTTTATAAATTATATATGGTCTTGATGGCAGTAAAAGTAATGTGCCTGTGTTTAGCACAAGGTAGATTATCAGATTCTATTTTATCCACAGTTGTGGATAGTAATTACTAAAAGCAGAACTTCATCATATATTATGAAGTATGATTAGTTCGGTCAGGAATTTTATAGATAAGATTTATATTACTGCTAAACATATTTATAATTGTATATTATGATTTTTATCTCGTAATGTCACTAGACTATTTTTATACCTTGTTAAATTAGAAAATTGCTTTGCTTTAAATAATTCAATGCTACTACAAATTTTATTTTAAGAAAAGTGCCATTTTATCTGTATTTGTATGCTCTCTTTTCTTTTCATGATTTACAGTTGCCTCATCTTTATTTTCCTCTTCTTATTCCATTTTTAGGTTCTAGTTGTAACTGATATTTCATCAAAATGAAATTTTCCAGAATATATATTTCTATCTTATTAAGTAAATTAAAGTAAAACTTTGCTTGTAATTTATTTTTACTTCCAGTTATACTGAAAATTCACAAGCATTTTTTTCTCATTTTTGAAATGAATGTTATCAAAACTGTTTTTCTAGTTATCTTCATTTGTTGCATGAATCTATTAATTGGAAAAGTCAGATTAATATAGAAAATGTGTGCAATATTTTCTTTCTCTTCAATGCTGTATTTCTTTCCAGATTTTAATTGTTTTGTTTTTTTTCAGTGGCAAACTGGTGATTTCATCTTGTCAGACAATCTGGCTTTGGGTCATGAGGCTACTCCTGAAACTCAGTTGCCAGTTTCTGAGGTGGGTTTACGTGTATTGCACAGGACAACAATTCAGGGAACTAATTTCCCATCCAAGTGATTATTTATAATAGTAGAAATATATCATTTTATTAATGTTTTTAAGTTTAAATTTCTGAGTTTCAGTTTTCAAAATCTAAGATTGACTCTTCAAGCATAATCACTTTTGGGCTCCAATGCTTCAATCACATTTGGACTCCAAATTTGATATTCTCAGTTTCAAATTGAGGATGTGACACCAGAAGAGTTTCGCAATAAAAAAAAAAATGATTTCAAACAATTGTAAATAATAAAGCAAATGAAATTAATTCCCAGTCCTAATTATCCCCAGGAGTCTGTATATTGTATATTATAATAAATGATTTTAACATTTGAAAGCAGATTGTTTGATTTTTCTTTTTATATTTTGAATAAACTCAGAGAAAAAACTTTTAAGCTTTTCAATTTCTTTATTTATTATAAACAAATTATGAGGATAATGAAGAGAAAATAATATAGAGATGATGATTGATAATAAACTTAGCCTGGATAAAGAAGACATTGTTTTTGTGGAAGGTTTACAATTATTATATCTTAAAAGTTGTTACATAATGAAAACTAATGATAGGTTTGCTTTAAAATAATTTTTTCATTTTAAAAATATGGAATCATACCAAATGAAAGAGCAGTGTTTGTGGTTGTATTTCTAAACATTGAATTTATGTCAGAATTTGCTGAAAAAAGTATTTAAAAAAAAAACAAAAAAACTTTCATCATCAGTCTTTTGAAATTTGAATGTTTCTAAACAATGAATTTATGTCAGAATTTGCTGAAAAAAGTATTTAAAAAAAAAAAAAAAAAAAAAAAAAACTTTCATCATCAGTCTTTTGAAATTTGAAAATAAAATTTTTAGTGACTTCAATTTCATATATTTAAATTCATCAATTAAATAATGTTTTTAAAGAAATACATTTAAATAAAGGCAATCATGTTTTTTCTTTACAAAAACAACTTTTTTTAAAATTGAATTTATGTATTAAACCAAATTTATAAATCCCAGTCATTTATTTTTTCAGGTATCAGTTTTATTTCAAAATTACAACATTAGATTTTACACAATATCATCTCAAAATATAGCAGTGTCATATCACAGCCAATCATGCATTTATAGCAAGTAAATAGGTTGGGTTTTTAAAATAATTTTCTCATGCAATTTATTTGTCAGTTATTTTACAAAATTCTCTAATAACCCCCAAAATGAGATGACAATATTTTTCAAAACCTCAATTACAAATTTTATGAAACATTTTGTAAAAATTGGATTTTTATTTTTTGAACATTTGTACAAATTAAGTAAAGCCTATTAAATAGTTAAGTTTTAAAACAATTCTCTCAAGAATATTCTAAAATTGTTTAACATTTATAAAATGTGAAAGTCCTTTTTAGTGTTTTTATAAAAAAATATAATTTATGGACATGCCTTGAAGGCATTGGGGGTTATTATTTATTAAAAACCATGACAA
Organism: Acanthosepion esculentum; assembly: GCA_964036315.1. Classification (NCBI taxonomy): domain Eukaryota; kingdom Metazoa; phylum Mollusca; class Cephalopoda; order Sepiida; family Sepiidae; genus Acanthosepion; species Acanthosepion esculentum. The sequence continues at coordinate 92,478,690 of OZ038483.1, read as the reverse complement.
AATAAATTATTGAAAATGAGGATTTCATATTTATATTTAATGAAATGAATATATTGGCATTTTTTGGAAACCTGTTAAGTTTTGCAGGACTATTCAAATCTTAGGCGAGTCTTTCCTATTCTGTGTGTGTTAAAATTATATATATTATGTAGCAAATATAATCAAAGGCTAGACTGATAAATTCTAGAAAATGAGAATTTTAACAAATAGCATTGTAAGTAAAAGAATGCCATAAATGATTATGATTTTCTTCTATGATTTTGGTTGTTAAAGTAATGAATTTGTTTATCATAAGAAAATTACTAGATTGTTATTTTAATGTTAACAACTTAAAGAAAAGTTTATGTCATGCCCAATTTATAATAAATTGGATGAATTTTAATCATTTTCACTTAATGAGTGTTTAATTTTAAACACAAAATAGATTAATTATAGCATAAATCAAAATAACTAAAATCAGGGACTTTTTTCCTACAAATTTTTCTTTTCAATAACTTTTATACATATTATTATTATTATCATTCTAATTCTGGTCATTTATATATATTTAAATTCCTTAATGAATTTCCAAACCATTCAATCATTCTTTTTGTAGTTACTTTAAATAAATTATAACTTTGTACAATGATGAGAAGTTAACTATTTCCAAAATCTATACCAAGTCATACAGCTGTTGCTTGTGCCTTCTCAATTGCTGCTGGTAGCACATCAGCTTTCATTTGTACATAAAAACGACCTTTTCGCCATAGGCCCTGTAAACTCATTAGTCGACTTTCATCTTGTAATAGTTTTTCTCTGGTCCCTACACAAACCACTAAACAAAAACTGTTGAATTGTTTCTGTGAATAAATTGGACCATCTAAATTTTTATTTTGGACTTCTTTGTTCAGTTCTTGTATTACAAGATTTATAACTTCTCTAGCTGTGGTGTTTTGAGTGACACACAAACGCACACTCATGCCCTTGGCCAATCCAGTTTCATACATTGCATAAACTCTGACAATATCTGTTTTTCCTGATGCCTGCTGTAAAAGAATGTTCTCTTGGTTGTTGTTATTTTTGTTGTGTTCCATTGGGTCATAGAATTTGGCTAGTTTTCGCTTATCTTTACCAACACTTATCAAATTGGAATCACAGAGTAAAGATGCATTGTTGAGCAATGAACTATTGTTGTGGAAGAGATTATGTGCACAGTCTGTACTGCCCAAACTATGGGATCCACATGAATAAGACAATAAGGATTTCAAAGGAATCCCAGCATCACGTTTAGTTTTGTCTCTGGCAAAAGCTATAATGTCACTAATCCAACGATTTCCCTTCCAAGTTTTTTCCACTTCAGCTTGTAGATGAGTCAGCATATCAACTCGTTCCTTGGCTGCTACCAGTTCCGGAGAAGAAAAAGCCTAAAATTGAAAGAGTAATATTTTATTCAAAAGTATATAACAAAAAAAGTGTTACGTTTTGTTTAATAAGAAAAAAAAATGATTTGTATATTTGATTTCCAATATAACCCTATTTCTATGAAAGGAACTAATTTAGAATGGTAAATAGATTTTAAAATTATTCTTTAAGCATATGAAATGTTTATTTATTTTTTTTTTTAACAATTTCATAAATTTATATAAAATATGGTTATGAAAATATTGTTACATTATTACAAATATTTATTAGCAATGAACTTTCTGGTTACCAATTACACTCACTGTGTTACTAATGCTACTATTATTATTACTATTAGTACTGCAAAAACACCAGCAATTGAGCAGTTTAGAATTTCACTAATTCTACTTTTATACGGTCAGAACAAGATTTTGGCATTCACTTTTGATTCAAAGCTGAGTGGGAGTTTGACTGTGTGTTAGAAATGCATTTTCCAAGAAAATCTTTCCACATTGCACGTAAGAGGGATTCATTCCATAATGTTTGGCAGTAATGCTGGCATAGACATTTAGTAAAGTCACTAACTGGTCTGCTTGTTTTAAAAAAAAAAAAAACTGATTAATTTTTTGGAAAAGATTATTGGAAATTAGATTTTCCTCTACTCAAAACATTTGTTAAAATTGAAAAAAATTGTATTTTTATCATTTTAGAAGTGGGGTGTTTCCTGTTCATAGTATAAATACAGTGTCAAATTGATCTCTGACTTCTTAAAGAGTTATCTGTATTTTATTTTTATTTAAAAATATCAACATTGTGCATACATTGATAATTGCATAGTACTATGAATTGGGGAAAAGGGACAATATCAGTAATACACAGTTATCAATGATGTAAGTATAGTTTCAAACTGTATGTAAAAATATAGTACAGATAACTCTTAAGTCAGGGATTGATTTGACACTATATTATGGACAAGACCACATTCATAAAATAATGGGAAAAAAATCTATATTTTTCAATTTTGACAAATTTTGTGGGTAGGATGTTTAATGAATATTAACTACAAAAATTATCCCCCGTTTTTTTTTTTTTACAAGACCAGTAAATTTAAGTTGTGCTAACATTTGTAAAGCTCAATAAGTTAACTGTTATGCTATACATCACATCAGAATTATGGATAACAATTCACATTTATATTACTGACCTTCTGTTGGATTTTGCATTAATGTGAATGCAAACTATGAGTACTTAAATATCTGATTAAGAAAATTAATTCTTAAATATTTTAATATTTATTTACACTATTTATATTGTTTGGACAGTTGTCCTCATCTTTGTTGCCATATTCACAAGCATTGGTTGGATCCAGTGACTTGACCCAAACAATAGTGAGTTCAATACCTGGCTACTGCAATGGTGAACAAAAGTTGAGTTAAAAGGAGATAACTGAGAAATCCAGAAGAGGCATGACATGTGAACAGTCTACCCTGTGGATGAGTTCAGTTCGAGATTCCAGTAACTTGAAGCAGTCCAGAGCATACAATGACCAAAACATTGTGAATATAGCAAGAGATGAGGACAACAGTCTGAACAATGTAAATAGTGTAAATAATTACAATATCTCATCTCAGAAATATAGACAGATATTTTAATATTTATTTTATTTTTAGAATTACTTTCAGTTTTTTTTTCCAAATAAAAGAAAGAAAAAGCTTTAAAGAGAAAAGAGATTAAGGCTTTGCAAATGTACATTTAGAGTTGGAATTTAGATTTTAGAATTACCTCTCTTTGTGCCTGTTGTGCCAGTTCCAAATCATTTTCCAATATTGAAGAAAGACGAGAATAAAGACTTATCAACTCAGGTTGGTAAGTAGTCATATGATCTGTAAAATAATAAGAATAAATAAAAGAAATTACAAATAAAGACTAGAATTTTGACAATATTTAAAATTTTTCATTTGGGGTAAAAGTAACTAAATATATTTTAATTTATTGTTCAACATTTTAATTGATTTGATCAGCTTTCAGAATGCTTTAGGCATCAATGTTGCTGTTTATATTCTTAGTTATTTTTTGCCATATTTTATATAATTTTATATAAAGTCATTGTTTCTTTTTTTTACTAAAACAAAGAAAATAAAATCAATTTAGCATTAGTAGTTAAAAGAGGGAAAAACACCAAGAAGTCATTGGGGTTAAGTATATGTGAACATCATATATGGAACATCAAATGCCATTCATTTGGCAAAAACAAAGTTAATGCAGAAATTATATCACCTTTGCAAATTAATTTTTAATCTTAAAATAACCATGAAAAATACATCTAGATAATTTAAAACCTAATTATTCTCATCTTGCATTTGTGATATTTCTATTTTTTCCACTGAGCTGGTGTACATTTGCACAAATTGATCCAGAGATTGAACTCCTGACTTAAACAGGGAATTAACATTTTATCCACTCAGGTAGTTGAATACAAGAGCCATAAACCTTTTCTTTTGGTTTTGTCTAATTAGAGGTGGCTTGCAGTTGATGTGTATGTGTGTGCATATTAGGTTACCAATTGAACCTTCAAATAATGTCTTCTTTTGAGTACCTAATTTTCCAATATTGTCTATTATTTTGATTTCATTTTATCATATGCTCCTTTCTTACTCTATAAGTTAATCCTGATTTCATATACTTTCCATGGATTAGGGCTTTTTAATGTTCTTCAAACTTTCAGAAAGTGGCTAGTTTCACCCCTTTATTTTCTGCTCTAGCTGAAATGTATATTGCATGCCATATTTTTGGTCATATTTTTCTCTGTTTTTTTTAATTTTAAACAGGTCTCTAATTAAAAGCAAAAAGATTGTTGTCAGGTTTTGGTTCTTGCTCTCCAAATCATATGTCTGCTGGTGGAATTTGGTGTTCTGTGTGGAGTTATTTCTTCAGAAGGTGTTTTTGTACTAATCATTTTTTATAAGTATTAGTTGCTATGAATGAGTTTTATTTGACATTATAGTCAATAAGATAGCCTATGAATGAGATAAAGGGTTCTGTACAACATTCTCTAGAAGTTACAAAATGTGACAGATACTGTAGGAAGGCCTTAGAGTACAGTATCCAAAATGTTAAGGTAAAAACAATTAAGATGAAGATGCATGTTAAAAGGAATTATGAAGAAAGTGACTTATTTACTTATTAGTTTATGAGATGCTATGCCATATTTTTAACCTTCATTGTACCTCAAAGGGCAAGTGGACTTACTTGGTCATGGCTAGATAATAATGGATGATTGAATACTAGCTACAGAAAAGAATCCTTGACTTTGTCAATGAACATAGTATTTAATTCACTTTCACATTGTACCAGGTCCCTTCAGGATGTCAGAAATCCTGATTTTCCATATTTTTCTGTCTTGTTGTTCTCTTTGTCTTCATCAAATTGCTCATTTCATCTGCATTGATATATCCTGTGAGTGTTAAATTCTCCAACTCATCTTCTCTCATTATTTGTCCCCCAAATTTCAGCTTGTTTTATCAGCTATTTTTTATAGTTATAATTTCATTTTTTCTAATATGTTTTCTCCATGATATTCACAGCATTCATTAATAAAAGCACATCTTTCTTTTCTTTTTGTGACAAAACTGTATAGTTTACACTGTCATATAGGAAGGCAAGCAATATGTAGCAGCCCAGTATTTTTTCTTCATTCCTAGCATTATTTTTCTATCTCTTACTACTTTACTCAGTTTCTGAAAATTTATCTTTCACTATCGATATAGCTCAATTTCCATACTTCATGTTATATTCAAGTCACATCTGAGGCACAATCTCTTTTGTTCACCCCAAATGCATTCTATCTTCTTACCTTGACAAAAATAACTTAAATGTATCTGGTGTTGGGACAGAATATGATGATAGGTGAGTTCATATCTTTTCAAAGGGAATTGGTAAACAACTTCAACCAGAATTTGATCTTGGTTTGCCTCAGTCCATTTTCTATAATAATAACCATTAAGCTAACTTGTGCTTTAAACCTTGACAAAAAATAAATACATGCATTATCTAAGTAAACTAATTCTTAAAATATTAGGAGAGAAGTACTTACTAATTTCAAATACTTGAACTGGCAATGCACAAAGGTCATTGTGTTTAGTAAATGGGTCAGTTTCTCTTCCAGGTACAATGCATACATCTTCAACAGGAGGTAGTAATAAGAAGAATGACACATCTTTGCTCATTTCAATGACTTCCACATCATATAGTCGGTGATTGTCAAATTCACATGTTAGTCCTAAAGTTAAAAAGTAGAATGAAATCATTTCATATTTACAAATCAAATTATTAATTACTGTAATCAATAACTTTTTACTTATCAATTCTTAGTTAACCTAATACTAAAAAATTAAATGACAATTTGAAATTTTACATTCTTAGACATTCCACATATAAGTGTAAAAGATGTTCAAGGAAATTGAGTTAAAATGACTCTAAAATGTGAATTAAGTATTTCTAATCATCTTTGTGTCAGATTTTACATCATTAAATGAGCTGTTTTGGAAATAACACTTAATCTTTTTTTTATTTTTGACTGTATACAGATAGAAAATGAACTAGAAATAAATTTGAAAAGTGAGGCACATTCATATAAATCTTGCATGTATTTTTCATGATACATTTAAATTATCTCAAAATTGTAGCTATCAATAAACATGAATAAATGTTTAAATAAATTTCAAATACATGACAATCATTATTTACTTTATTTAAATAAAAATAAGATTTAAGCATTGGCAGTATTTTATCTTTTTCTGTAGTAAAGTTAAATTTTTTGATTACCTATTAAGTCAATTAGTTGTCTAATGGCTTTGTTCAACATGTGATGGAAGTCTCTTTGTGTTGGTGTTGGAAAAAGCGAAGTCGTATCACAATGACCAAAGTTTTGAAGCCACTGCCATTCATCTCTGCAAATGAAAAAAAAAAGAACAATATCAAGAAATGTAAAAAAGCCAAACAAATTGGGATTTTAATTTCTTACATCTTTGAAATTTTATCTTGTTTAGAGTTTGAAAGAATTAAAAAAAGAAAAACTGCTTACTTGGACACATTTGGACAATCTCGAATTCTAACATGTGGGAACACATTTGGTGCATTATGGGGTGTCAACACATTAATAAGTTCAACAGAGCTAACCATCTTTAAGTAACCAAGATAGAGACCTCGTTGGACAGGAGCAGTGCTCCTTTCGTTGTACAGAATCATCTCCTAAAAGAAGAAATAAAAGCAAAGTATTTAAAAGCAAAGCCTTTTTGACAGGTTTAGTAAATATCAATGAAAATACATCTCCTAAATAGAGCTGATAATTAAAAAAATTTTTTAAATTTCCTTGACTTATAAAATTATTTTGAACTGAAATCTTGCAGTTTAAGAAAGAGACAAATATTATGTCCTTCAGGAAGTAGAAATATTGCCATTACCAGTTACATATCACAATTTTACAATTATCCTATATGCATTAGAAAGTGAGAATTCATTAGTGAAAATCATAAAGGCATATATTTGCTACAAGGAAAGAAATTGTAAAAGATTTAAAGACTAGAATGAAAATTAGGGATGAAGTGGAAGTATGTAAAACACCAGTAGCCTTTTTTTGTGCAATGAGGGTTAGAACAGATGAGTTGATTGTTTTCTGTATTTATTGATAATACTTACAGCAGCTGTGTTAAGCAGAAGGTCATGAGCTTCACTGTGTTCTTGGTCAGTAACTGGTATTCGTCTTTGAAGTTTAGCTTGGGACACCCATTTGCCAGAGCCAAGTGCCAAGAACTTTGGATCTGTGATTTCTTTGATGCACACCAGCACTATACTGCCATTAGTATCACGTAATGGCTTATGATACAACTGGCCAAGGTCATTTAATCCCAAGGCACTCTACAAAAAGCAAAAAAGCTAGATATATGAAGAAGAAATGTAAACTAAATAAATATTGCAAGTAATATGAAAAAATGACTCATTCACTTTGTTTTTGGTTAGTAGTTGTTTCATCATTAAGCTGTGACAACTTTCTTCTCTAAAAAGTAAAAATTAATTTGTCTTAATTAACTTTCTGAGAGTGTCTAATGATAATGTGACTAGAGACAAAAAATAGTAAAGTGCTTCCTTCCTGGTTAACCCACTAGAAAGACAAGTATACTAGTGAAGCAGGCAGCATAAAAAATTACCAAAACAAGAGTTTAAAAAAAACAAAGTATTTAACTTTTAAACAAAACAACTAAAACATTTCTGAACCCCTAGGAAAAACACTATTTGCAAGAGAAACTAATTTACAAGTACTTAGTTAAAAAAAAATACCTCATAACAATTATACACTAAGACCTGTAATTCCCAAATTTAACTTTGTACCCACACTAATGTTGTCAGTAAACCTAGTTACCATTTGGTAACTAAGTTTATTGGCATCTTTTTACATATTTGTGGATGATGTCTTAGTTTTCTCAGAAAGGAAAGTGTATATCAATCCAGGTAACCTAACTGTACTTGGAATCAATGGAAACAGGGTGAGCAGTACAAAAAAATAAGAACTAGACAAGATATCCATAGACATGGGCAGTCTACCCTATGGATTTAAGGGCTAATTTTGGGATTCCCTTTAGGTTACCTGGATTGATATACATCTGATGAAGGCCAGAGTATAGTAGTTGAAATGTTGTAATAACAAAAACAAAGATGAAGACAATGGTCCAGATGTAAACAGTGTAAATAAACCAGGTTAATTCATTTCATAAATAAATATATTTTTGGTACAGAGATTTTGAAAAAAATTATAACAGACAAAATAGTTTCAGTAACAAGTTTCTTATATTCAAGTCTGTCACAAAATAGATGTCTATATTTAGTGTGCCAATGGGTTTTTTCTATATGAAGAGGATTAAAACCAATCAAAAAAATGAACGTAATAATTTTATATTGCTAACTGAATTCTAGTCATTTTGAAATATTGACATTGGTTTTCTTTGTTTTTTCATGTTTTTTAATTGCTTTTTGATCAATTTCTGTTTTGATTAACTAATATGATTTGACATGATCTAACTAAAAAAAGTATAATTATGTATTTTTATTACACTTTAATTTTAATTGTGTAGTTCTAAATAAAAGTAGTAATGATAAAAAAGTGTTAGTCTGCTTAGAACTGAAATTTCTAAAGTTACTGGATTAAAACAAGTTTCTAAACTAAAATTTAAGAGATCATGAAATTATAAAGGATCTTGAAAAATTAAAAATACATGCATAATCTGATAGTAATGTAAAATAGATTTCTAGATGAAATTGCAGATTTATCTTGAAGATTAAAGGTTAATGTGGATGAACCAAGTTTCAAAGTAGAATATTTTAACCAAATGGTGAGATGAAAATACTGCATATTAAACATTTGTTTGATTTACCTGCAAGAGAGCAGCAGCTTGAAGTAGTTTACCTCTAAAATGTGTGGAGCCAGCACTTGTACTTTTATACATATCTTGCCGTAAAGGTTTCACATCAGTCCATGTACAAGCAATCTGTTAAAAAGATTTGAAGGATTTCAACAAAATTGATATTTTGAAAATAATTTAGATATCCATTGTTCATAATAAAAAACAAAACAGAAGTGTGAAATGTACTTAGTTTTATTGATTTATTGTGACAATATTCTTATTTCTAAAGCAGTTTATTTAGTAGTATAAAAATCTGGCACGTAAAGATGACTAGGAACACTTTATTCACATTTTATAGACATTTTCAGTCAATCTTCTTGAGTATCTTTATAGCTTTTAATGTTAAAGGTTAATAAAAACAAACATATGAAGATAAAAGAAAAAACTTTGTATCTTTATGAAGTATATTAAATGCTATTTATTTTCAGTTTCTGGTAGTGATTTTCCAAGCGTAGCTTAGATGTGGCACAAGGCCGAAAGTAGGGGGCACCCAGTGAGAATCGAATTCACTACTCAGTGGTAATTGTTCTAGCAAGTCAAGGTTGCTAAGCATTACACCACCTCGAGGTGCCCTTTTCAGTTTCTGGTAATACCCCACCATGGCCTGGAGTGGAGAGCAAAGTTTTTTCTCTTATAATCATGTGATTTTTGTTTATTAACCTTTGAAATCAGGGCAACCTTTCTGCCTCACCCTGTATTTTTCTAAACAGACAAGTTTAGCATGTAAAAAAATATTTTAGGCCTTTCAATGTTTTTGATAATCTATTATAATCTATCAAATAATTTTGTTTGTGATACAAAAGTAAAATCTTTTACTTATTAGTCAAAAGGAATACTGGACACTTATTCTCTAAATATTTGAAAATTTAAAAGTGCAAAGATATTGCTTTTTGAATAACTTTTATAGAAACTATTAGGATGTATCAAAAGTATTTTCTTTTATAAACCTTTATCCCAAAGCTTATTTCATGTACATGTCTAATGATTCTAACTCTTCCTTCTCCTCTTCCACTACCACCACTATTCAGTTGTATCTTTTGTCCCAGAATCTCTAATGGCCAGTACAAATCCTGAAGTTCTGGCAATATTAAAACTTTTGAACAAGCCTTAAATCCACTGAACCTGCTTGCAGAATTCAGGAAATGGAAGTAAAGGAAATAATAAGTGAACATGTCCCAAAGTGGCTAAATCATTTTAAGTCTAGTGATTTGTTCTTTCAAATAAAGCTCACAAGTGGGTAACCCTTGGTTATGATGCTTCAAAATGCAAGACAGAGGAGAGACCAACTACCAGTATTTGAAAACTTTGAAAAGCTAGGATCATTGAAAGATAGTGTATGTAAAGCATTGCATAAGCTTCAAAAGAGGAGCTATCAAGAAATAAACAATGGAAAATAATTATATTCTCAAATGAATTTCATAAAAAGGTAAATGCATCTCACTTTGTATTGTTTAAAGTTCAGTGTATCTCAGAAACAGATAATATTAATAAGTTTATATTATATGATGACATGTGGAAACATGATAATATGTAGAAACAAAACCCAAGTTGTATATGTTTTGTATACAGCAGCTTGTGTTTTTTGTTTCTACAAAAATCAATAATTATAGATGGGAATAGATTTAATCTCTTAAGCATTTGATTATCACAGTTAGGGCATTATCTATTCAGAACTTTGGACTAAACCTATTCTGAAAACAAATATTTCAGTCTGGTTCCTCTAGTAAAAAAGAGAATTTTATTAGCACTTATTTATTTTATAAACATTATAGATATTATTTTAGAAAGAATATTGTGTTTTTATATATATATAACATCTTGAACATTGTTATTCCTAATTGCTGAATTTATATGAAGTTAAATTCTTGGCAAAGCTTTGGTCGGTGTTTTCTTTTCCTATTCTTTTTATCAAAGGGATGAACACATGTAATCAGTTTCTCATAAGTTTTACTTTCACAGGTTGAATGTAAATATTTTTGCTATTTCCTTTGTGGATGTATTTTCTTACAATAAGAAGTTGTTATTTACCTTCATGAGCCAATAGAAATCTGAATGGATTGAAGTACTTGAGAAATTTTCATCTACTTCAACAACAGGTAATTGGTCTTCTTGGGTTATCAGAATTTTGTCTTTGTGATGAAGTAAACAGGACAGATAAACTCCTCTGAGAAATGAAAATAAATTTAAAGTAGCAATTATTAAAATAATTAAAATATATTTGTATCCAAATAATACCAAAAAAGAAAAGTAGTTGATAATCTTTTGTAAAATGAAAATGAAGGATGTGTAAAAAGTAAGGTAGAGATAGATATAAATCAACTGGAATTAAAACATTGTGAAAACTTACATTATTTACATTTGCACTAATGTCCTCATCTTAGTCTAAAGGTAAATAATGATAACTTCTCATCTCAGAAATTAAGACAGAAATTGTGAAAGCTGTAAGCATAAAAGCAACAGGGAGTATACAATACTTATTGTTACAGCCACCAGAACAGCTGTAATATTGAAGATAATAAATGGTGAAAACTTCATAGTGTAGCTGTAGAATTTGATTTTCTGAAATCAGTGGTCCATGAAATTGCTCAGGTTTGGATATTGGAAAATGTTATCCCTGATCCCAAAGCTACTGACTCAATTTCCAGTGCATGGGCATTTCTTTCTATCTTTTGGAATGGCATGGAGAAGAAAAAGGTGGCTTTCTGGAATATATGATCATTGGTGATGAGACATGGATGCATCACATTATTCTGAAGACAAAAGTTAATTACATGACCTGAAAGCATTCATTGTTACCAACTTTCTCTCCGAATTCAAAGCAGTCAGTATTGATGGCAACTGTCTTTTAGGATGCTAAATGTATAGACTTCATACTGCATGGTCAGGTAGATATTGTAAGAGTGAACAAACTGAGGGAAGCCGTTCATTGAAAGTGAACATGACGTTTATATAAGGGTCTCCCTGCTGCATGAAAGCGCCACCTTGTATAACCACACTAACAGAAGGGTGCCCACAGCAATATGGTTGGGATGCGTCCATCATCCTGAATTAGTTCCTTTAGATTATCATCTGTTTGCGCTCCTCAAACAATATTTTTCTGGGAAGCAGTTACATACAGATGAGGCTGTTGTTGCAGAAGTGTAATGGTAGCTCCTGTTTGGTCAAATGAGTCAATCTTCATGGTGACTAAATGGAAAAGTAGCATAGTGTTGATAATCTATGCAACATGAATTTGAGAAATGTTTAGGTTTGTTAAATTGAATTAAAAATGTACAAACATTTTAGAACAGTAAAAATTGTAAAAAAATAAAAATGCATAAATACCTTTGGAGAGATTTTTGAAATTTTGGTGAGAGTGAAAATAGATTTTTCAAACTTTTTCTTTTTCTTTGAACTGGAGATTCACCAGAAGGCTCTGGAATAGATTTTTTCAGACATAAATTGGAAGGATTACAGTTATTTTAATTTTAAATTAATTTCTTTCAAAGCAAAAGTTAAATATCTTTAAGTAATGTCTGAAATTTAAATTTCTTTAAGAAATTTTTGCTTTAAGATTAAACGTTTTAATTCTTACTTATCCATGAAGAGATTTTTTTTTAGTTTTAGTCTGTGAGTGTCATGAGAAAAAATATGAAACTTGAAAATAAAGTTTTCCTGTATGTAATTAGTTGTACTTAAATTGTAAAGTTTGAAGTGAAATAATAATTACCTTTAATAGCAGGTGCATCAACAGGCCGTGATTGACGAACTTGTGAAAACAAATCTTCAAGTGCATTTAATTTTCCTTTTGATCGTGGCATAATACCATTAACATCATGCCAACCTGGAACCAAGAAAAGAATAAGAAATAAGAAAAAAGGGCAACCACAAATTATTATTATCCAAATATTACATGGTTACTTTTTTAATCACAAATGACAAATTTAAAAACTGAATTAAACTTCAATCCAATTTGCATCTTAAACTTTCAACAAAAGTTGCTTACTGAAAGCTAGGGTTAAGTGGAATGCATATTTGACTGCAGTAGAATCATAACTTATTTATGCATAAATATATGTAAAAAATGGGTTATTTGGTAACTAAAAGAATATTCTCTTGCTTAAGACAAAAAGATAAATGAAATAATAGTAGCAGTTGTATAAAGTAATTGTTGAAAATGAAAGATAATTTTATTTTCATTAAAAAATATCAAATAATATTACAGGTTAGGTGGGTGAGCAGGTGCAAGGCAAGAAGGACTTGCAGAGGTAGGTTATTTTCCTGGAGATATTTCTTAGCATCAAGACCAAATACCAAATTCACCCACTTGACAAAGAACTGCCTGGTGACCCATGCCCTTGAGTTTGCCCTCCATTTAACCTGCAGTTTTTCTTTCAGAATCTTATATGACAAAGACTCTGGGGTTTTCTGAATGGTAAATGAGCAGTGGCTTAATCTTACAGTCGCCACTCACAATAGCACACATTGTAAGGGTTAGCTTATGTTTTATGGGTTTGCGGCCTGGCATCCTTTTCAGCTCTGCCATAAGCCCTCCTTGGCATCTTCTTCCAAAAAAGTTCTGTCTTGTCACATTTGAAGACTTAGTGGGAGATGTATCCTTGGCTGCTATAATTCCAGCAAAAGTTTTGCGGTAATCCTCAGCTGCACTTGCTGCTTCACCATGCTTGACAACAGAGTAAATGCCGGTGTTCTTTTTTAAATTTTTGAACCAGCAATCAGCATAAATAGCTTGTGCCTTCTCACAGATTATAGCTTCCATCACAGTATCTCCTGTGAGCTGCTTCTCTCTCAACCATACAATTAGCAGCTTCTCCATATATTCATGAATGGATGTCCACAGTTTAGAAATTATTTTAATACCCTTGGCTGGCATTATAGCATTTATCGATTCCTTCTACTTCAGTATAGTGCAGGTTATAGAAGTGCTACACTCATATTGCTCCACCAAGTTGACTACATGCACATCTTGGTCATGTTTTTCAATAATTTCTTTCTTTAATTCAAGGCATATCATCTTCTTCTCAGTACTGTATTTCACACTCACTTTCTTTGAACCCATAGTTGGAAAAATGAAGTTTTGCAAAAGTGAATGAGTAAGACCTGGGGTGTGGGGCAAATGTTGTGGCGTTCATTGTGCCACCTAGCCGTCGAGTATCTGAAGCTGGCTTGTAACCTGAAATTTAACTCTCAACTCAAAGCAAAATCTCTGCTGAGAACCAGCCTGTTACTTGGAACACTTGTAAGTCAAGGTACCACTGTAGTTAGGAATGCATAAAAATTTATGTTACTGTTTTATGCCAATTGTAAATAAAGAGAGAAGTGAGTGAGTAAATCCATATTCACAAATAAATTGAAAACTGAACATATGAATGTAAAGACATAACCAAAGAGAAAAGTTGAATTTATTATACTTACTTGAAGGCTGGGCACATGATGGGTTTGTGGGAGAATAAGCTCCATAACCTTTCATATTACGAGCACATACTTGTACATAATATAAACTATCTTTGTCAAGGTTTGTAATTTCATACTGTAAATTGTTCAATTCCTCCATAGTAGATTCTCCTTCTAATGTAAGAAAGTCACTAGATTTACTCCATTCAACTAAAAGGGTAATAAATAAGAAAAAAATTATTAATAAAATCTACATGCATATAATATTTGTAAGCATATGTTGAATATTTATTGGATGTAACACCAAATATTAATTAAATAGTTTTTCTACTCTGGACATATTGCACTATCATTTTCAGAATTTATAGATTATTTAATTTTCTTTTTACTTTAAAAATTCGAACAGCTTTCATTCTTCATTCTTTTTAAAATAAAATAATTTCCTTTTACATAAATAATTGTTTTTTCTAATTTTCTATTTGATTCGTTATTATTATTATTTATTTAGGAAAGAATTAAGTGCATAGAACATAAAAAATAGATTTAACAAATGCCTAAACCACAACTTAAAAGATTATTGTAAATGAAAAAATAATAGTCTTTGGTATTGTTGTTGTGTAGGCATTATATTGTTTCTGCATAATAGATTTCTTAGAAAAATCCTCGTTGAATTTTCTGAATCACTCAAATGTGATTTAAAGTCATTAGTTATTTACTTGACAAAAGTAAAATGACTTTGGGAAATATGTGTCCCTCAATTAAGCTAAATTGTTAAATACTTGATTAAATTTGGCATCAGATTTTATAACATACAAGTATTCAAGCTTTGCAAAAGTCAATATTAGTGGAGAGGATTTTGTCAATTTAGTTGCAATTGAATTTTGAGTAAATATAAAATTATAAGTGCTTAGAATTTAATATTTTTGTCTCATTTTTTAATCGGTTATAAATTTTATTTTCAATAATATATTCTATTAAAAATATAAAGGACATGGTAAAATAAATGATCTCAAGGAGGAACTATATGGCAAAATGGTTAACCTAAATAACTCATGTTTATTAATGGATGTAAATTATTTTCCCCTGGAATATTTTTTTTAATTACAGATATTAGGAATCATACAAATAAAGATATAAAAAAGAGGAATATTTAAGATATCAAGACAAAGAAATTTATCAAAATTTAATGTCATTCCAACAATAATAAAATTTGTTTCAAATATAATCCAATGGCTTATTAAGAACTGAAGTCTTTTATTAAAAGACAAAAGAGAATACTTTGCCATAGAGTCATGGTTAGCAAACTAGTTTTGCTTACTATTATGACTGTAGTGAATTCAATCCTTTATTACTTGTTGATTATACAAAAAGCTCTTATTTATTTCATAAAATGATTACACATTTTAGTATTAATGCTTCAAGAGGAAATTTGACAAAAGTGATTATAATGGTCACTTATAGTTTAATTGAAATTTACAAAATTTATTTAAAACATTTAAATATATTAAAATTGTTTTATACAAATTTCATTTTTTATATTCCCGTTTCTAACTTGTATTTTTAAATAAATCTAATAGTGACTTCTCTTAAAATACTATGAAAATTTGCAGTTATAATGTTACAACAGAACAAAAGAGTATTTTTTATGTACTGACCTTTGTAACTGGTCACTACTGCACCATTGTGGTTGAGTGGTTCATCAAAATGCACTAATAATGATGAGCTACTTGAAACACTCAGAGTTACATTACTTGGACAATCAGGAGATCCTGAAAAGAGAAAAATGTCAAACATTATATTTGTGAATTTTACTTGACAGATAAATATCTAAATTAAATATTTATTTATTTATACTTGATTCTTAGCTGCATGATGAACTGAACTTTTATTTTTATGATTTAATTTAAATATGAGTGTTCTGTATTATTTAACAGTTATTTCATGATTATACTTTTAAAATATCTTCACAATTTTGATATTTTGGAATATTTGTTTTAATGCAAAAAATATAATTTTTATTTTCAATGATATAATTATTTGTTTATCTTTAAACCACATCAATTAGTTTAATAAAATATCTAATATTAAACATTTTAACAAACATTTCTTGGTATAAAAACTTAATCTTTTCTGTTGCTGTATGTTATAATATTGCATGGTTAATGCATTATTTAAACCTTTTGATTAAATTTGAACTTGAATTCAGAATAAAGAAATAGGTTTTGGATGAGATTTGTTTAAACCATGTTAGCCAACATCAATTAGAATTCTTTACTAAAATTTTCATCACAGCTGTCTTTTTCCCAAAGCCTTTTGTTAATATAGTTTTCATGTTATTTGAGTTTTCATTATTTCAAACTATGAAGTATTTAATTTAACTATTGTTTTTATTGTTTCATAAAAACTAATTCCAGAGTAAGGCATTAAAAAAAGTATTGACTATAACTCAACAGAAAATATGAAAATTCTTGTGCAAAAACAGAATAGTGAAAATGTTTTAACTTGTAAAATTAATTTGGGCAAAAATTCATGCAGTGATAAATATTTTTATCTTTACTAAAATTATTTTTCTTACTATTTTCATTTATGTTAATTCTTTCTTTCTTTTTTCTATTTAAATATAATAATATTTAAATTATTATAGCACTTTAAAATACGTATTTTAAACAACAGAAAAAATATTTGTCTAAAATTTTCATATATTCTTATAATAAATATTCTTTTAAACCTCAAAGGAAAATGTAATATGCAAAAATGAAAAAAATAAAAATTTTTGCATATGAAATGAAATAAATATTTACGAGCCAGGCAATAACCGGTTCTCATTCTCTTAAGCAATTTGTGCCTAAATTCCCAGTGAGCAAGCTGCTTCTCGTTTTCCTGAAAAAAAATGCATTAAAAAATCGAAATTATCATAGAAATAAGTAACATCAAGTTAGTTTTTAATTTAAGTTTTTAAATTAAAAGCTGATTTCGTCAGTATATTTAGAATTTATTTTTTAAAGGCTGGTTGCATAAATATGCAGAAGTTATCCCCCTTGTTAAAATTAAATCGCAACAAACACATTATCAATACAACTTCATAGAATAAAACAGTTTTGTTTTTTTTGTAAGTGGCATTTTCAAACAATGTAAAATATAATTAAGACCCATAATTACTTTTTGGTGCAAGGAAGAGACATTATTTCCTGCAGATGATCCATTCAAGACTGCTGCCATCAAATTAACAACTTTGCTTTCTGCATCTGCCACCAGAGTATCAAGCATTTGGGCACAGTATTCTGGTTGCTGAACTAAAAGGGAGAAAAGAAAATTTTAAATGCAATTCTTTGATATTTACTTTAAATTAATATTATAATTAGTTTATTTTAAAAGTTGTTCAATCACCAAATGTTATTCATGAAAACTAATGATATTATCAACACTGTAACTTATCAAAGTTTTTGTCATGAGAGCAATCTGATGGCTATTGAAAATGAACAAATCTATGCTCAGAATAATTTGATTTTTAAAGAGTTATCTTTTGTGTAACACCAAAACAAGGAGGGATCACAAAAGATATCCTTGCTGAGAGCAACAAGATGAGAAGCTGTGGAGCCCCAATGGTTCCCTCAAGAGTCAAGACATAATCTGTTTTATTAAGCTACTCGTACCGTCTATGAAAACTGTTTTTAACGCAAACAACACTATATTTTACAACTTATAACTTATCAATATCATTTTTACATTTGTAACACACTTTTTATTCAGAGTATAACAAAATACCACCAAAATTATTTTATCATTTTTCAGTTACTTGTTTTAATAAGTTAACAGCTAACATAAGTCCAATGAGCTAGATTTTTATTTACTATTTCAGCAAAAAGACATATTTTAAATTATTTCTCACCTTACTATAGAAACATTTAAGATGATAGCATAAGGGTTTAAATACTTCATTCATTGTAAAGTGGTAAGCAAAAGAAATGATCTACTGATGTAAAAAAACAATTTGTTTCATTTTTACACAGAAGTTATAACTGTACAGGGTACACTGATTTTTACATTATTCAGACTATTATCTTCAATCTTCATCTTTGTTGCCATATTTATGACAACGTTTCGGCCATTGTATGGTCGAACTGAACCCTTTATTTCGCTCACTGGGGTAGGGGTAGACTGTTCTAGTTCCACGCACACTGTTTGGGTCCTGTCACTGGATCTAACCAATGCCTTTATCCACTGTGCCATGTGTCCTTGAGGACATCTGCGTATGAATTTCTGGGTATTATAAACCTAATCTGTGTATGAATTTCTGGGTGTTATAAACCTAATGTATTCAGCAACCATTTTTACCAGTGCCCATATTGCAATTGTTGTGTTATCAATTCATGTTTTTACCAGAGCTCATATTGCAACTTTGTTGTTATTATCGCTTTAAAACCATGAAACCATTACAATAATTTGCTTCGAATGTCACCATGAACCACAATTGCAGTAGAAATAGGATGAGTGGTGTCCACAGCAGTGCAAAATGTGTTGACTGACTAAACTGATGTTTATGGACTTTATAAGTCATAATCTGTACATAGTATGTTTACCCAGTCACCCTCATTGAATGGTGTAAACTCTAAAAAAAAAAAATTATAAACTGGTCTTTAGACATAATCTTTTACATTAGAATCTTGTTGAATTTTCTTTCATTACTAAATATCATGGTTGCCCATTTTTTATTTTCCCTTGGCAGATGTTTTTTTTTGCTCAATCTTTTTACCTTGTTTGAAGTTTTTGGTTAGTGATGGAATTTTTTTTGCCACAATGTATCCATTCTAGGCTACTTCTAATATGAACTGATATTTTTCTTTTAATGCTGTTTTCATCTATTACTTGATGAAGTATTAACTTAGATACTGATAAACTAATTACCTTTCTTTAATCTCTTCTAATTTCAAAGTTTTATCAGACAAAAAAAACCTATCCAAAACATTCCCATCATCAGTATGTTTCTTCTGGATGAAATTTGCATAGATATATTAATCTGTGAGGGTTTTTAGCATTGGAGATGTCAAGTAGCTAATAATATTTGCATGTCCTATTGTCAACATAAACATACATTCATTTCTGTATCTTTCCTCATACTGTGTCAATGAGAATGCAAAAACTTCTACTGCAACCCTGAATGGCAATAAATAGTATTCCTGAAAATGCATTGTTGGACTCAGCTTCTGAGCAAAAATTAAACTAACGAGGAAGCTAATTTCTTTTGATTTCTTTTCTATTTCATGGCAGATTAAAATATCAGAGTTCATTTAAAATAATTTTTTTTCAGTTGAACAAGAATAAAAATTGATCTAAAACTACAAAATACATAACTGGTTCTTTCTGTGTTTCTGATGAAAAAAGAAAAAAAACTTACAAAATGGATTCTCTTTTGCACCATGGCTGAGCAAATATTTGGCCATTGGAATATTATTAGTCATCACAGCAATGTCCAGTGGGCTAAGATTTTCACAATTAACGCTAAGGACAGAATAAAAAATGTTCCTTCATAAAATGGCAAATATTGAACTTTATCATTTGTAAAAAACGTTTCACAATATTTTTAATCTTTTAAAAGAAAAATGATCAAGAAATATATAATTAAATAATAAATTGTAAATAATTGCATTTACATTTTTTCCAAGTT
Organism: Acanthosepion esculentum; assembly: GCA_964036315.1. Taxonomy (NCBI): domain Eukaryota; kingdom Metazoa; phylum Mollusca; class Cephalopoda; order Sepiida; family Sepiidae; genus Acanthosepion; species Acanthosepion esculentum. Next base: position 92,458,794 of record OZ038483.1, on the reverse strand, counting down.
AACATTAAAAAATATCAAAAAAGAAAAGATGTGTAAAAATATGAAGATAGCTCCAAATGTAATGCCTCTTATTACATTGGCGCATTACATCAGACACAGATGTTGATGGCATGGTAGTAGAGTTTGAATTTTCTCACAAATAATCCATAATTTTTTTGCCTTATTACAGAAAGCAGCAGTGTGGTAGTCTGTCAAAATGGCATCTGACATGAAAGTGCATACAAAAAGAAAGTATCATTGAATTATTCCACACAGAAAAAACTGCACACATAAACATCTATCAATGTTTGTTGAACATTTACAGAGACCAAACAATTAGGCAGTGGGTAATCCATTTTAGCAACAGTGATGTTTGTAAAAAAAGTGGGTCACATCTACTGGTGCAGATTTTTATGAGCATAGTATGCAAACTCTTGTCCATAACTGTTGAAAAACCATAACCAGTTGTAGTTGCTGTGTGGAAAAATAGTGTTTTATAGTTGAAAGAATTTCTCTATGCATTAGTGTTAATGTGCTCCTTATATCTGTTGTAGTTTCCATGGAAATCAGAAGGAGGCATAACATTTGGAGCATACCTTATTAAGTTTTAATTAAATATTAGTAAAAAGTGGAAGAAATTGCCCAAACTGGTTTAAAATGAACATTCAATAAATAATTCATATTTAAACAATTATGATTTTTCATCAAAGTTTTAGAGGTAACTTCAAAATATGAAAAAATTAATGAACAGCTAACTTATGAAATTTTAATGCAAATGTTAGAATTTATATCATAGAAATCAAAATATATATGTTTGTTGCATAAGGTTTATTTAAAAGCCAACCAAAGTGAACATAGAATTAATGAATGGTCATTTTTGACAATCTTGTTTACTTTTTAAAATAAGTTATATACAACTGGTGATACTTTGAGTTTTTTAAAGACATTCACAAAATATAAAATTTAGTCATAAGAATATAAAATGCTTAGCTAGATAAAATGATACAAAATAGGGCTATAGAATATGTGTCTATTTCACTGGAGATTGATAAATGTAGATGAAAAAAAGCAGAAGTTTACTAACCTATTTAAATCAAGGGAATTGTTTTCTAGTATAAATTTAACTTGATCCAAATCTTGTTGCTCAACTGCATCAAAAAGAGCTGCAATAAACAGAAATTCATTTTTGAGCATTAACCTAACATATATTTTAACCAAAGAAATTGAATATGCTCCTACTACTTTATTAAAAATAACTGATTATTTTATTTTTCTTATTAATCAAAGTAATTTCAATTAGTTTTTAATAACTATTCTTTTGTGTATGATTCATTTTTTTTAAATATGAAAACTTTTTATATTAAATTACTTTTGCTTTTATTTGGATTAGTTAGATTTCAGAATTTATTTTTCTGATATCTTCCTGATATTTTAAGGAAATTATCAAGAGTAAAAATAAAAGCCTATTTGAACTAGATTACTTCTAAAGAATCAAACCCATTTCACATGAAGTATATTGCCAAATTTTTATTGGCTACAATCTATGGATATTATAATCAATAACATAATGAAGATCTTTACATATTGATAAACTCTACAGAACAGATACAGAAATTATATTGAAAAATGATTACAAAACAACATAAACTAATTGTATAACAGAATATTTGCTTTTGTTTTTTTTTGCCATGTTTCTTCAGTATATAAACGATCATGACTCTCCACAGATTCCTTTTCTTTATGATCTTTTCCACAGTTTCAAATTCAGAGTTATCTTTCACCCAGACTGGCTGCTACTCTAGGTTAAATAGCAGGGCAGATTACCCTGCTATTTAATCCATACCTGAGAGAGGGGAAGAGATGGTTTATGCCTTTCCCAGAGCATTCAAAAGTGAATGCAACAGACTATATTGATATCAACAAAGAAAATCAGTGATGTTAATATTAAAATTTGCATACAATAAAAAAAGAATTACATTTTCAGTTGATTGCGGAATTTATATATCTGTATCTATTGACTGTAGACATTTTAGCCATGTGTTTATTAAAATGTAAATGCAGACTATTAAAAAATACTTATATTTATAATTAAACATTTTACTAAATAACCATTTTTACATTGGAACTATTTATAGATAAATGATTTAATTCTTTAAAGGAAGAATATTACGAAATGTCAATAACAAAGTATAAAATTATTTGAAAAGAAAGGCTTACAAAATACAATTTAATTAGCTGACAAATACATAAATATATAAAATCTTATTAAAACATATTTGTTGTATTTTCTTATTGATTAAGGTCTTTTGAGTTTCTGGGTCAATTTTAAAAAAATGGCCAATGCTATCATATTATGATTACATAATTACATCAGATATCAATTATTAAAATCATTCACTGAAGCAACTATGTATATAAGCAATGTGGAGTTTGAAGAATTTAACTTTTGCAGAAAATAATTTTAAATATAAAATAAGTTGATGAAAAATAAAGTTTCTTCAATTAAGTGAAAATAATTCTAACCATGAAAAAGTGAATATACAATGATGGTTAAAATAAAGATGACTGAACCAAAAAAAAAGAAAGAAAAGAAATCAATGAACAAATAAAAGTCAAATAATTTTCTTAAAGAATCAAAACGAAGAAAGTCAGAAATAATCAATTCTTCTCATACCTGTTATATCATGAGGTGATTTCTTCTCCCCTTTTCCTCTTTTCACTACAGTTGCTACTGTCATATTGGAAGTATCCACAGCTCCAGTTTTTTTACGTGGGGTAGCTGACAAAAAATTATAATAATCTTTCAATTTCTTATTGACATTATGTGCCTTCATCTGAAAGGCATCCAAAGTTGTACTCAGATCATATATTAAATTAATTTTATGAATGAATGCATTTACTACCAGTTCTTGATACTGTTTTATAATAAACATTGTTTTTCCAGTACTGAATAACTTCATATTAAAGCAAGGGTTATATATTGTGGTCAAACTGAATGAGTTGTTTTCTCTGTGATCAATTATTCCTTCCTGGTGTACTTGACTGTTGTCATCTTTGTGACAAATGCTCTTATGAGTGTAGTAAAATTGTTTACAAAGAATACTGAGAACCAATTTCAAACATACTTCAACTATATTCTCTTATACAACACTCCAACTAGCTTGGATTCTTTTTCTACAGTCATAGAACACAGACTCAATAGGCAATGTGAAACATGTAGATATAGTAGAGGCAACCTTTCTGCCTATATTATCATCATCAACAGTAACATTCTTTATTTTCACTCTTTTTAAGTGTTCATTGCTAATAAGTAATGGAAAGTCAAAAAAATCCTTCACAAATGCAGCTTGTCACTGTTGCTTGTGGCACAGGAAAAGTATGACCAGATTTTAGTTAGGGAGAGGTGGGGTGTTTACTGACATTTTAATTCAAGCAAGTAAACTCTTTAAGCTATATTTATTTCAGCATCACAAAACCAATTATTACAATTACTCATAAGACTTCCTCTAAGACAACCATTTTACTTTATGTCTTCATCATTTCTTAACAGGACTGATTCAATTTTCACAGGAGTGGCACTATGACAAAATATATTGAAGCATTTGGCATGTGACAAAAAAGAAAAGGTAGCAAATTTCTTGGAATGAAGAAATGAAATGGTGATTAAGAATAATAAGATCAAAACTAGTTTTGTTAACCTTTATCAATAGTCACTCTTATAATAATTTACATGTTTAAATATATATATTTAAAAATATAAGATTTAAAAAGATTATATTGAATTTTTATTATTTATATTAAAGAAAAAAACCTCATCCTAAGAGTGCTAAGTTTAATTTTGACTCTGCTTCTGTAGGTGATATTGTAAATGGACAAGAATACATGAAATTAAAAAATAGAATTCTTTTTTTATTGTATACAAAAGAAATAGGGAGAAAGTTTTGAGGTTCTTGTCAGTTTTTACTTAATAATATTGATTACAATTTCCTCTTGAGCAAAACAAATTAAAGAATAAAATCATAGAATAATCTATAAAAAAAAGTCTATATGTTAAATTTGACTTAGTTTATTGAGTATTTTGAGTTTCATTGAAGAGGCAAGTATATGTGAGTGAAGAATGTTATTTATTTCAATCAAACCCATAGACCTCTTTGTTGAAGTAGAATAAACAACATACTTCCTTCATTCACCTATTGAGGTCATCATTAGTTGGTGTGGTAAGCACAATTTCCTGCTTAGTACGATAGAATGAAAACGATTGTGAATGCTCTCAAACTTGTAAAGGAGAAAATGTGTGTGTGTGGTGGAGACAATTTGCTTTATTAAATTATCATTAAAGTTTGAAAATTTTACAATAGCTGCATCAATTTTGTCTACAATTAAAAATTTTAACCCTACAAATATAGAATAAAAATGTTTTTCTATAATTGTAATATTTGTCTCCTGTCTGTTAATCGTTTCCAGCATGATTTCATTCAATGACTCATATCCTGTATTTGGTTTATAAAATGACACATTTTTTTCACTCACTCTACTGGAGTATTAATAGTTGTCCTTGATGTTGTCTGAGAATAACTTTTTTCTATTACTTAATCATATTTTGCAAGTGCCCTAACAGTTGACAAAATGGAAGCGACAATCTAAGTTCAGTTTCTGGCTGAAGCTGTATGCATAGACTTGGAACTAATGTGCTTGGGAAAGGCATGAATCTACCTTTCCCATCAGATTAGGGATGACTGTCAGCTGCTGATAGAATGTAACCCAGTGCATTTATAGAAGAGATGGTAACCACTTAAGTAGTAATTGTCATTGTCCTGAGAAATTCCATAAAGGACTTGGCATGTTACTCCAATGAGCTAAAAGGTCATGAAATAATTTGACTAATTGACATTTTCACAATAAAAAGAACAACAGATTTCCAAAAATTCCAAATACAGACTTTTTGTTGTACTTCACTGAACTGGATATGAAACTAGACAAGAATGGTTTTCTTTTACTCTTAAAATTAGGGATTTTATTTTGTAAAATTAATGCTAATCAATTCTTTTAACATTTAATAGTTCTTTGGAATTTATTTTCAGAAGTATTGTTGGAAGCTTACATTTATATTCATTGATGTAAATATAGTATTGTATTCATTCTCTCAATAAATTAATAAAATATCCTGAGAATAAAAAATAAACATATGCACTATCAACTATCAGCTTCTTTCTCCTTTTTCATCCTTTTTGCTTGCCCTCCACCAGCATGGTTGATACTAACCTCCAGGAAAGTAACTTATTGTGCATTCTTGGTCTCATGTTTTCTACTGACATGAAGTGGAGGGATTATATTGAATTTTTCTAGGAAGGTTGGTTCACTGTGTCATGCCAGACAATTTTTCTTATCAGAATCCATCTTGCACATTTATAAATCTATCACTCATCCATTCATTGAATATTGCTGGCATATCTTGTCTGGTGCTCCTGCTATATATATATATATATATATATATATATATATATATATATATATATAAATATTCTTGACAAAATAATAGAAGAGTTCATTATGTTATTGGTCCTGACATGACATCTGAACTTCAGTCATTTTTCCACTGACATGACATGGCTTCCCTCTGTAGCCAATCAAAGTACCAAGGGGGAGAGCTCATTAGAACAACTGCCATGAAAATATTTATTGAAACTATAAATATTCTTAGCCTTGATTGGCTACTAGGTCTCATTGTTTTTCATTTGAAATAGCTCAATGTAACTATGTTCTATTCTAATAGTTTCTTTCCTTACACTTCTTGCTTCAAAAATTGAAATGCAATAACAATCCCCATATTCTGTTTTCCTGAAACCTGTTCTTTTATTGTACTTTCTCCTCACTAAAGTCTTCTCATTCTCTCCCAGTAATCCTGTGAATCTTAGTAGCATTGTTGCCTTGTTTGGGACGAAATGATTAAAAAAAAAAAGAAGCTAATTAAGTGGATCCTTGTCAAGATGTAATTATGTAATCATAAATAATAATAAGTTTAGCAATACAGTCTATACAATCACAAGTGTAATATTACATTTGTGATTAGCAATTGCATGTATTGTCAATTTATTTTGCATTTGTTTACTTTGTGAATAACAATAAAGATATTATATAATAGTGTCACATAAGTGAAAATGTCAGTTTTTATATAAAATGATTACAAATACCCCAGTCTTCTGTCAATAATTTATTCTGTCTTCTTGTCTAAATATTTTTTATTCAAGAGAAGGATAAAAGATGTTGTTTTTTATCTGTTTCTGAATAGTCAGACTTTAAACCTAAAAGTCTTTTTACACTTGGGTGTACTATTGCTTAAAGAGGTTGGGAAACACAAACTAAACCCTTTCATTAAATAAAGGGTTCAGTTCAGAATTCCCTGTAAGGCCAAAGGGCACAATAGCTGAAATGTTGTGATAAAAACAACAACAAATATGAGTGCAATAGTCTGAATGTAAATAGTGCAAATAATGATAACTCCTCATCCCAGAAATTCAGGCAGAAAATAACATATAATATGTTCTTCATTTGACATATTTTAGTATCAAATGTCAGATGTTTCAACTGAAAAATGCTGAAATGTTGATGTTCTTTCTGAGGAGGGTAAATCCCAAAAGGAATTTGCCTTTACTGCTGCCGTGTAACAAATTTATGAGTGGTATTCTCAAGGACAAGCTTATATACCAAAATCTTATCATAAATGCAAATTATCTCATAGCAAAAGAAAAATTATCATTGAATTGAATAAACATCCAAGAAAAACAGCTAATCAAATTTGAAGTAAACAAATATTGTGGGTGCAGATACCATCAAATTATGTTGTGTAGATGCCATCAAACATTTGTCAGGGTTTGGCGTTCTTCACAAGTTGAAACATTATGGTATTTCTGGACAAATTTTTGAACTGATTCAATCTTTTTTTATCAAATCACAAAATGAAAGTGGTCTTGAATGGTCACTCTTCTTGATCTTTTTGCATTAATGCCTGCATCCTTCAGGTCTCTGTCCTTGGACCTATATTGTTCCTAATTTTCATCAACAAGCTTCCTAATGTCATCAGTTCTCAACTTGGTATCTATGCTGGTGATACAATTGAACTCCTGTCTTAATAGTAAATCTGATTGATTCAATAAGGTCAAATTGGCAGATAATCTCAAAAATGACTTACAATCTGTTGCTAACTGGGGTAAAGAATGACTTGTTAATTTTAATGCCTTCAAAACAAAACTGATCTCTTATAATTGGTTGAGAGAACCCTTTTTACCTTGCATCAGCATGGCTGATGCTAACCTCTAGGAGAATGACTCATTGCACCTTTTTGAGCTAACATTTTTCATTGACATGAAGTGGAAAGATTATATTGAATCAACTGCTAAGTCTGCTGCTAGGAAAGTTGGTTCACTATGTCATGTTAGACAATTTTTCTCACCAGAATCTATCTTACATATTTATAAGTACACCACTTGTTCTTGCTTTGAATATTGCTGCCATATATGAACTGGTTCTCCTGGTATATATTTAGAGATTCTTGATAATAATCCAAAGAAGAATCTGCAATATTATTGGTCTTGACCTGGCATCCCAGCTTCAGTCACTTTCCTACTACCATAATGTAACTTCCTTGTGCCTTTTCTATAAATACTTTCATGGTAATTGTTCTGATGAACTTTTCTTTATGGTACTTAGACCTTATGAATTTAAGTATCATCCCAGAGTGGCAGAAAGGTCTCATCATTTTACAGGTGAAATTGCTAGATGTCCCCATAAGTTCTAATGCTAATAGTTTTTTCTATCACACTTCTCATTTGTGAAGCTCTTCTGGTTTTTGCTTCCCAGTAAACTTTGATTTTCCAAAATTTAAATGCAATGTCAATCATTATCTTGCATCTTCTTAATTCTTGGTCTTTTATTGTTCTCTTATCTTAATAGTGTTTTTTTCACATATTCTCTAACACCCTTGTGTCTTTAGTGATTTAACTGCCTTGTTTAGAGTGAAATGATTAAAAAAAAAAGAAGTATGTCAAAATTATTTTTTTAGTTGAATTTTGGCTAGACAATATTTGAGAAAACTCTTTAACTCAAAATATACTGCAAAAACTATAAAACAATTACAGTATGGGGAACAATTCAAGATGTAAAAAAAGCATAATCAGTTTATGCAATAGAAATGGAAATTCAAAAAATATCAACATATACTCAAGAAGGCATAAATCTATGAACATTTGTTAAACAGGTTTTGGAGTTAGCCATAAATTATTCAATAGAAAAGGGCATTGTATATTTAAAAAATTGGAGAAGCCAATTTGCTGACTTGAATATTATAGTAAGTTAGAAGAAACTGAAAGATAAAATGTTCAAAGACTATTGATCAGGATTGTCTCCTGACTTGGATATTATAGAAAATTTGTTGGAATGTACTAAAAATGGTAAGTGATTGTAAAATGTCCATAGATGATTGAACAGCTTTGGGAAATTACAAATACTGGGAGGGAAAATAATGATCATTCCTTTATTTTTGATTTACATTCCCCACTACCAAAAATAATTTTGACTGCTTTAAGTAGTAAAGGAATTAATAAAAAGTCATTTTTATAATTATAATCTATATATTTATTTTTTGAAAAATGGTTTAATTTGCTTTTTTTTTTAAATTTATAATTTGCAAAAATATTTGAAGTTCCTGTTAAAATCTATTATCTATTCAAAATATTTAGAAAAAAAGTTATTTGAGTTTTTATTTATTTATATCTAATGTTGGATTAAATCTAGAATGATAATTTTAAGTAATGTTTTAATTCAATTGACTATGTACTTTAAATTTGCTTGAGAGAGTAATTTTATTTTATTTACATCATTTGCACACTATATATGACATCATGAGGTAACCTCACATGTATTTTTGCCAGAGAAATAATTTTCAGAAACATTTAATTCGAAATAAGAAATATTTTATCATGCCTCTTACACTTTGTATATTTCAGTTTTAAAAATGTTTGAAATAATAGATCTTGTTAAAACGTTAACTTACTAATATAACAAATTATAATTTTATTTTTATTGTTTTCTAATTTAAACATTGCCTTTGATTCAGCATACTTTGAATTGTGTTCATTTCTTTAACTAGCCACTGTGTCTTCATTAGTCACTATTATCTTTTTCTAGTCCATGAAATATGTTGTACTTTGGTCTTTGTAAATATAATCATCATATAATCCCAGTTAGCTATTATTCAAATAACTGACTTTTCTCCATAATTGTGCTGATATGCTAATCAGTTTTTGCTGTTCAAAAGGTCCAAACCAACATTCTTTTTTTGGAATTCTTTATTGAAACAAAAGTCACAGAATAAAGTCTCCTTTGTATTACTTTCTTTTAGATTTTAGCATTTTTTGAAATATAAAAGTATTTTTCACTTGTGTTGTATTTTCTCTATTTAGTTGTTGATCAAAATATTTGAATCAATTATGTTCAACAAAAATTGTTTTGAAAAAATTTATTGAAATGAGAAAAATACTCCATTATCTAATAAAGAAATGGTCAATGAAATAATTTTCATTTTTCATATAAGGTGATCTATTTTTTGGATAAGTTTTAATTTTGGTTTAATTAAACAGATCCTACTTTTCTTGACCATCAAATCACAGGTAAAATCAGACTGTTAAAGTACAACTGAACCCAGAAATGGTTAAAGCAATAGCCATATTTTGAATACAACCAATCAAGTACAATAAATTAGCAAAATATTGAGTTTTTTAAGTGTTTAGAAAATACTTGATGATTATTATGAATAAGTAAAAGCTATGTTTATCATTATATATAAGTAAAAATAGTTATTGTTAACTTTGGAAAATCAAATTTAAATGTAAAATCAATTCTTTTTTGAAGGAGTTCATTAAAACATTAAAATTTTATTGAGATAATTAAGCCTTTTTCAGATTCTGTTTTGAAAATAAATTTTAATATTTTGCTGAATTGCAAAAATAAGTTTTATCCAACAAATTATTGAATTTATTCAAGACATACAAAATATTCCTTACAAATGTCTTGCAATGTTTAGCATACCTTTTTTTGAGTTTGGAGGAAATTGATTTCAGTATTGTTGCTGAATATGGAAATATAGGAAAAGAGAATCAAATGAAGCAAAAACTATTTTCAATTCTCTTATAAATTAAAAGAGAAAATGTCTTATATGTCACACAAAACTCAGGCTTAAATAAAACATGTATTTTGCAATATTTGCATGTGATGTTAGTCATTCATTTTCTCAAAACTTTATTCTTTTCTTTTGTACATATGTTTAAAATTTGCTATATTTCAAGGGTAAGAGGGTTCAATATCAAAGATAAAGCATTTATATATGTAGACAGTGTGAACATAGTATTCAATTCTATATAGTGACTCAGTTTTATGCCTCAATCTTCAGACAATGTCTTTCTCTCTCACTATGTGTGTGTGTGTGTGTGTGTGTGCGTGCGTGCAAAGGGAACAGGAAGTAGAATAGAACAAAAAGGTATTCAATGGCATGCCCATTAAGTTTATACATTCAAAACAGTAAAAGATAATGTTGAAAATGAATAAAGAGAAAGACCACATTTAAAATTAAAAATAATACCCCAAAACAATATTGATATCATAAGGAACAGTGTAATGCAAATTGCTTTTCTCAAAATTTACAAAGCAGAATTCATTATTGTTATATTAAAAATTAACTAAAAAAGGAGTCTACAGTATTTAAATTTCTATAAGAAATGTAGGAAAAACTTAGGCAGTTACCAATGAAATAACACAACAAATATATCTGAAAATAAATTGAGCACATTAAAAATAGAATTATTAAAATAAAAATGAAATAAAACTATGGTATAAACAAAAGCTTTTAAGGGATAATGTAATTAGAAAAAATAGTGCCTTAAAATTTGATAAAGCAAATTTCAGTTGAAAGTCATTCATGTTAAAAACATGAAAGCTGCCTTCACCATGTTGCATCACTTTAAGATCAGATAAAAGGTTGTTGGTAATATGAGTCACTTAGTGAAATTCCATTTTCTTTTGACTTGCCACAAGTTAATTCAATTTACTTGTTTAACCACTCAGACTCAAGTTTACTTTGTGTCACATTTAGAAATGTGCCAACTAAAAATAAAATTTTCAGACCTGCTTGTCTACCACTGTATGACTACATTTTACCAGGAATTACACAATGTATTAGAAAAATTCAGTTTTAAATATTGTCTAACACAATATATTTTCAAATTCTCTTTAATACAAATGCTTATGATATCCAAATATTACACACTTCATGTCATGTAAGCTGACAATAAATCATGATGGTATAACAGAAGCTACTATAACTAAAATGAAAATTAATGGAATACTTGATAATATAGATAAATTAATTTTTTTTTATATAAATGAATTTATATCAGTTATTGTTTAATTAAATGATTGAAATGTAAGAAATTAGAATATTTATTTGAATGTGAGTTCTAAATAGATTAGTAATCTTCATTAGCTAAAAAGGTTTTATTTTAAAGAATGTGTTTGGAGATGTTAATTTTTACATAAAAATATTAGTGATTAAGTTTAGGATTACATTATGTAGAGATATTTGCTGAAACTGATTTTTAATTTGAATAATTTCCTTGTAAATATATAGAGCTTATGCTCAATTTTCAGTTTTGTTAACAAAAATTATGGCATTAAGGAACCAATTTGAATTTGGTAATACAGATTTGTTAATTTTTCATAAATTTATAAAGTTGGTTTACCTGTCTTTTACAAAATACCTTTAAAATAAGAAAAGGAGGTTTGTCATAGAAATTAGAAAATTATTTAATTCATTTGAAACAGTATATTAAAATGCTAAATTTTAAATTAATATGTATCATTAATTTCTGCAATTTAACAGAATCCTGCATTTGAAAAGAAAAAGTGCTCCCAAGTCACTCACCCTCATCATTTGGTGCTTGTACCATATTCTCTTCACAGCCAGCCTTCAAGGTTAAAATCTCCACTGTGGACTTAACCAGAGCAGTCTGGGCAGTAACTGATTGAGGGACTTTTGTATTCATAAAAATTTAAATAATATCACATAAAATTGGATATGATGAACTTAATCAGTTCATCAAAATATTGTAATCATTAGATAACATCTCCGTTGTTCTTTTGCGGTTATAGTTGTAGATCAGAGTTGCATACAGGGAGAACATGATACAATGAATACTACATAGCCCATGGCTAATGACCAATATTAGGAGGGAGGGATACTTGAGATGTTGTCTGGGCAAGTTTAACTTCCTGTTTTTTTTCTTTTTCTTTGAAATCATTATTTACTTATAAACTGGCAACAAACACAGAAAGTAAGAGTTTTCATTGAGATATTATTTTTAGGTTCTTGAAACTTTGGTATTTTTGTTAAAAAGGAATCAGCATTTAATTTTTCCCCTTTAATAATGAATTGCAACTTTTTGTTTTATTAATATGTAATAATTTTAATTACTTGTACATATTTGGATCAAACTTGCAGAATTCTTGGCTAATAAGTAATTCTAAGATTTATTTTTTATTTTGTTAAATATTTTAGAAGAGATTAAATGTAAATAAAGCAAATTCTTTCTTGTCTTTTCACTTTATTGTTAGATTTTGTGAATGAACTTAGCCCATTAATGTCCACCATTCCAAAAATGAGATGACAGGTAATAATGGATTATGGGTAGAATTATTTAATAACAGGTAAATCTATAATTAATATAATATATAATATAATTAATATAATATATAGTTTAATAATAGGTAAATCTATAATTAATACAGAATTATTTTAGAGACCTATAATTAATACCGGATTTTTATTATAATTATTAAAATGAAAACTAGGCATTAATGGATTGAAATATAAATAAGCACAAAAGTATTGTTTATAGCAAGTATTGTTTATTAAAAGCAAGGGAGAACTGTATAAAAAATGGAATAAAACTCATGTTGCATATATATATATATATATATATATATATATATATATATATATGTATATATTAAAAGAAAAATGTCTAAACACCAATTAATTGCAGCCTGTGATTGAATTTATAATAAAATCCAAAAATGGCAACAATACAATGAAAGTTATATTGAGTGACTTGGAATAAAATCTTTCTCTTAAAAATTGGTGAACGGTAAAGCAAATATCATAAATTCTCTCTTTTTTTAATTAATTTTCATTTAAAACAGTAGAAAGATAGTGATAAATAAATAACTGAAAAACATAATTTACATACTAGAAAATGAACGAGTGAGCCGTCCCTGGGGATAAAGAGGAGAAGTAAAAGACATAGCCATTTGGTTGGGTTTGTTCAGAAGGTTTAGGTCACCTGGGGTATTAACTGGTTGATACTGGCCATTGCTTCTGCAAAGAATTAAAATACAAAACTAAGTAACTTAAAAAGAGGAATGTTCCAAGAATTTAACATTCAGCTCTTGTGAAAAAATACTTTTAAAATTATTTCTGATTATTTTGAAAGATCAATAATTCACAAATATTATCTGAAAATTTGAGAATATTAATAATAGAATTATTGAATACAAGCTGAATATGAACAGAAGAAAGTAAATTCAAGCTTTAACCTAAGGATTAAGTTTTTAAGGGATAATGCAATTAAAAAACTAATGCCATAAATTTTGATGGAAAGTCATGTTAAAACAGAAAGTTGCCTCCTCCATGTTATGTCATTTTAGGATCAGATGAAAAGTTGTTTACGGTGCAAGTCATAAGCTTGATAGCATCTATAAATATTCAGATGACATATAGGTTGAATATAAGTAAGAATTGTAAATAAGCATTAATTACTTACAAATCAACACTAACAGATCGTTGACGCAATTGTCCACGGTTAAAATCTGTCTTTTCTTTTTGACTTAGCCTGCGGGCCAGACGAGAAAAACCACTGTTATTATCCAATCTGAAAAAAAAGAAAGAAAATAAACAAACTGTAGAAACAGGTAAAGTATGTTATTTGTTGGTTATGTTAGAATAAATATTAAAGCAGACTGTAATTAATTTAATGAAATTAAACACATTATACCCAAAGAATTTGATTTTATATAAAATTATTATTGATTATATTTTATAATCATTTGCAAGAAAAATATATATATATATATATATATATATATATATATATATATATATATATATATATTTATGAATTTGTTTTAAGCAGGTTTAGTACCAAAGTCCCATATTCTCAGTGGAATTTTCATAAAATATTTATTCTATACTTAAATTTAGTTTTATTAAGATTTAAACCTAAAAACCATTTATCATTAAATCAATGTTAAAAAAGGGGTTTGCATATGTATAATTAAGCCAATGATGTTGTCTACTGAACACCTTTTCACTTATGTCTTTAAGATGCTTAACAAGCGAATATCTTGTGAATGCAAAATATAACAAGAATTTTTCTTTTTTATAATACAAAAATCTTTTTGCACTAATAACAATATGTAATCAATTATGCAATTCAAATGGAATCAACAAATGGAGACATCTATGAAGAAAAGAAGCTATATTCATGAATAAAACTGTCAGTTTAAGGAATATGAACAAAATTATCACAATTCATAATCATTTATGGTGTTAAGTATATGTTATTATGTCTCACTGTTATGTTAATATTTTTAAAAAATCATAAATTTTTGTAATATTAGAAAAGTTTTTGAGTTTTTTCTTTTAAATAGGAAGATTAAATAATATATAGATAGAAACTTAATGAGAATTATATCACCAATGAAAATTTTTTAAATTGTTAGTTAAAATTCAAAAATCTTTCTGTTTCTGAGATGTGTAATTATTATTATTACACTCTTGTTTGCTCAGACTAGTATCCGAATCTTGTTTGTTATTAGCACACTTTGACCATTGTAGCTTCTAGATTTATAGTCGATTTGTCTCAGCAGAAATAAACTTAATATTTCTAGTTCTATCCTTTTCATTATTTTGCTAAATATTTCTAAATTATTCCTTTTTGTGAATTCAAAATTATTTTTACAACAATCAGCCATTTGCACATTTTTTCCTTTGCATTCTCTGAAGCAATCAAATTTTACTTTCAAAATAGAAGTAGAACTAGTTTTTCATCTTTTTCTTTGTTTCATTTTAAAACAATTATTACACAGTGTAAGATTTCTTTTTTAATTATAAAATTTAATTTAAAAAGTTGTGATTTACAGCCAAAACCAGACTGAAATAATAGTTTTCTATGCCAGATTTGTTTAAAACAGTCTTGAATTAAATGACTACATAATTTCAAGCCAAATGGACAAAGAGACGAGAAGTGAGGTGTGAGATTAGTCATATAAGCATCAACAGTGATGTTGCTTAGTTTTGAGTTTTCATTTGAAAATTTGATAATAAATTCAATTAATAGCTCCGTTTAAAAGTCACTTCTAACAAAGACAAGGCAAATGTCATCATGTATAGAATAAGAAGCTGCTAGTCTGGACCTAAATTTCAAAAGATCCCAATTTTATTTTGAAACATCAATTTTATCAACACATATTTCAGAATTAGTGTGTGGGTAGGGCAACAGGTATGGTATCAAAAACGGAATCAACAAGTTTGAATTTCAGGTTAGTCTATTGCATACCCTTTCACATAAATACACTTGGAAAAGGGCATTAATCCATTTTATTTCCCACCAGCTATGGATAA
This sequence comes from Acanthosepion esculentum, assembly GCA_964036315.1. Lineage (NCBI taxonomy): Eukaryota > Metazoa > Mollusca > Cephalopoda > Sepiida > Sepiidae > Acanthosepion > Acanthosepion esculentum. The sequence goes on along the minus strand of OZ038483.1, from coordinate 92,443,088 downwards.
ATAGCAATGTAGACTGGGTTCTGCAACCTTGAGTGATTACCAATCCCAGTCAGTCAGTCAGTTAAATGCTATATGTGATACGTACGTGGTTGATTATGTCTCTTTCAATTAATGACTGACTATGCAGAAGATTTCCTGGAGTAGGCTGCTATTTCTTCCTGTAGTAGACTGGTTGCTAACCAAGGCTATAGGGCACAGTCTGTCCTGCTATTCAACCAATAGTTGGGGAGGGGGAAAAGAGATAGATTCATGCCTTTCCCAAGGGTATCTGCATACAAGTGAATGCAATGAACCCAACTGGAATTTGAAATCAGCTCTCTGATTTCTAATTCTGAGCTGTTATCCATTATACCACCTGCACATCCAATCTAAGAGATGGAAAACATTGAATTCCAAATGATGGGGAAGGCAATAGGAAACCAATCCACTATCTTTCTCAAGAATGCATTGCAATTTATAGATAATAAAATCTATGGAGAGTCATGATCACATGTCTTTATGGGACATGGTATTAAAAAGAAAAATCAGAGTAAAAAGGTTTATAGATTGTTCATCATTTTATTTCCACTGAAACAAAATTAAATGGTCATATTAAACAAAATGGTGTATGATTAAGGAAGTTAAATGCACAATTCTTCCCCCAAAAAAGACAAAACAATGTTATCAATGAGAATTAATAGAAAAATCAATGTTGATTAATTAATTATTATATGATTCATACCTAAATATTTGATGATGCACAGTTATTTCAAGTTTATGAATTGTTTGTTGCTCTTATAATGTGTAGTAAGATTCAAAATTTAATAATTAAAATAGTGAAAAGTTTTCAAAAATATATCAAATAAATACACATAAAGGAGACCAGTGTGTGTGTGTGTGTGTGTGTGTGTGTGTGTGTGTGTGTGTGTGTGTGTGTGTGAAGCTCCTCCCAACACACAAAAAGAAATCTAAAATAATATTAAAAATTTGTGGTCATAACAGAAAAGTGGATTATGAGGTGTAAAAAGCATTTCCAACCAATTACCAATGATTTGAGTAAACTTAAAAGCCTTAAAAGCTTTGTAAAGTTTGTTGTCATTTAACTAAAAACAAAAAAAATGCTAGCTCATCTACACAATTCATGACAAATGATTCCCTTTCCTAAATGAGGCATATGTGTGGGTGATAATGAATGAGAATGGAATGAGAAAAAGTCAGGTTCATTACAGCCATGTATGCTCAATTACTCTTGAGAAAGATATGAATCCATTTAACCTCCCCCAGCTATGACTTAAATAGTAGGACTTGTATCTGGAAAAATCATTGTTATTCTTAAAAAATTGTTAATGCAATATTCACTCACCCACTAAAAAAAAAGAATTCTTACAATTCACAATATGTTTCAGCTTTAAATAACCCACAAATTGTTGACAAGCCATAAAAGAGAAATCAATCAATGAAATCAATCCTAAAAGAGTGAAGCAAATCAGCAAGTGATTAAAACAGTCATTGACAACTGAAACTACATTATATAATAAAGCCTTTTTGCTATGGAAAGATGCATCCACAGAGAATCAACTTACACACACATACAAAACTTGTAAAAATGTAAATAAATTACAGTTTTAAATTTTACCACCACAGTTACAGGAAGCTCATTTACAATATCAATTGTGATTAATTACCAATACTGTTATAAAATGTTGAACTTCTAAAAATAATTTTGGCAAACATGGATAAACATGCCTGCAATAAGACAATGTCAAAAGGACAGTTTTTCCCATGATAACATTTTTTTTAACTACCTTCACTCTTTGGCAATATTTAAAAATAAAAACAATAAAGCAATGATCAGAATTGGAATAAAAGTGAAATTATACATTTTCTTTGTTCATTAGAATTGACACCAAAAATAAACACTATTAGTTCTAACTGTATTAGATTTTAGAATGTTATAAATATAAAAGTATTCTTATAAATAAACAATCTAATAAATAAATAGGGTTTAATATTTTTGTTGTAAATTCACAACAAAAAAATATGTATAAATTCATTTTCATCATATGTTTAGGCTTTATTCCAATTCTAATCATCGCTTTTTAAAACAATAAACATTGCTGAAGAGTGAAGGTAGTTAAAATAAAAGCAGTGTCATTGGAAAAGCCATCTTTTGACACACCATCTTATTGCAGGCATGATTATCCATGTTTGCTATAATTTTAAATGCAGCTTTTTCTGGTAACATGCATTTATTTCCCTAGATTTAAACATACAGTCACATATACTCTTTCAGACTAATCTCTAACATTTGTGTAATAACTACATTTGAAGACAAAACTTGAATTTTTTTATGTAATTTTTATAATTTAAAAATGGATCATGAATATTCACCTGTTAATGCTCAGAATTATTTATTTCATCAGCAGAATCAATGGAAACAACAGTGAATGGCTGATTTTCAGTGCTACAGCCACAATTTCACCTCTACAAAAAAATATTTTCTTCAAGGAGCTACCAACATAAAATTTATTATTGATATTGATGTTAATATTTATATATTATCAACTTCTTCAGTGAATGGAACTGTTTTGGATCTGATTCCTTTATTGATCACATCTGCCGGTGGTGAGGAAATAAAATGACAAATTACAAATAAATTTGGAGATTCTAAATTCTTGTTTAAAAATCTCTTTCTAATGGATTTTTGTGATTGCTGATGTCATTAATCTTTTAGTAGGCTTTGATTTTTTAATAACTATGGCGTAACCAGACAATAATGTAAAAAGGAAGATTAATTTGAATGTAACTTCATCTTTAATAAACTTAATTGTTAATGGCATTAGTAATAAGAGTAATAATGTATTATGTCATATCATAGAAACACAACAGGAAAATACCATGATGTTTATCATAGAAGAGATACAGTTTTTGCCAAAACAAGTTTTTGATGATTTCTTTTAATAATATTGTGCAAGAACTTTGTAATGTAACTGCCCTAGTTCATCCGCAATCTGAAGTCTCTGATCACTGACAGTAATTAGTATGCTATTGGTACAGCCATACACCAAATAATCAGGAACAATTGGCACAAACTTAGACAAAGTATTCTGCTTTTGTTGCTCTCAGCTTGTTTAGCAGTGTTTTATTTTTACCGTCTTACTGAAGGTCACCAAATGAGTTTACTAACAAATCATAAACTCATATACATTGCTTTTCACAGTTTAAATCAATAAAAATTGAATCACAAGCAACAATAGCTGTCAGTAATTACTAAATGGCACTGCTGACATATATATTAAAAGTGGTTAGAATATTGTCATTGAATGTATAACTAGCTTTTGCTATACAAGTAGATGCCTGTTAGAAATCATTGAGGTACAATATAATAATAAAGAAATTAAATCTTACTAACCTCAAAGAGTTTTCAGTGATGTAATAATTCTAAAACATATGATGTATCTACTTCTTAGAGATTCTATACTCAAAACTTTTGGTAAATTTATTTTTGATACCTTTATTCATTGTTTCCTCCTGGTATTGAATTATCTATAAAGTTAACTGGTTGGTTGATTTTGTTTAGCAGCATATCAATCTCTATAGGTCATTTAATACTGAAATCTACATATTTTTATGTAATTTTATGCTTTCAACTACAGATATTTTGTACATAATTTTATACTTTCAGGGTAAAGATATGTTTTTTAGATAAATAGTTTATAGATCATAAAATGTATTGTTGGTACTTTTACTATAAAAATGTATTGTTGGTAATTTTGCTATAAAAATGTATTTTTATAACTTTTTAGTGTTACATTGATTGTCATTTGCTATAAAAATGTATTGTTGGTCATTTTATTACAAAAATCTAGTTAATTTTTGTTTGTGGGCCTCTAGTTGGGACTCTAACAGGTGCTACCACCTTGATAAAGTTACCTGAATCTCGATACTTATTTTCATCATTTTGCATAGTGTGTTAGCTCACCAATAAAAATTAATAGACACACAGCATCTTCAATTTTTTGATTGTCTTCAAATTGTATCTGTACTGGTGGACCATTTTCCTCAGCCCAAAATGATTTGGAGCCACATTTAAACATGTAGAAATGATAATGTCTTTTAACAGGTATACTCAATGTAAGAAGGCTCACCATTTAACTGAAGCTTTTGCAAATAGATGTGGACTTCCATTTCATGTCATTACAGGTAGGGAAAGTCATTTTGTAAGTGAATTGTTTTTAGAATTTTTAAAAATTGTTCATTTTCATAGATTGAGAGCAACTGCTTATCATCTGCAGAATTTAATAGAAAAAAGACATAGAGCAATTAATTGTACTTGTCTGTATAAACAGTGAGCATTGGATATGTGTGTGCATGTATGTTATTGTTATTGATGCAGAAAGTGTTTTCAGAATGATGAGTTCGTTGCATTCACTTTCACACCTCGGGAAAAGTACAAATTTATCTCATCTCCCCCAGCTATAGTTTACATAACAAGGCAGACTGGGTTCTCTAGCTTTGTCTGGCAACCCACTCTAGGAGAAAGGCAACTCTAAATAGAAAATGGATTGTGCATGTGGCCAACAACGCCACACTGTATAAACCTACTTGGTATGGAAACCACCGTAACAATACCTATTAGGCTGAGACTTTTGCCCTAGTCTCTTCTAGAGGAATCTACTGGTACTGAAAAGGAGGAGGTATAAGTAGTAGACCTAATAAATCAGGTTTCTTCCCTTTTTGTGCTGTAACTAAATCCTCAGTATTAATTCTCCAACATTCCATCTGATACAATGAAAGATGCTTCATTAAACAGTAATTTTACGAAGAATTTGTAGAAAACAATTTGATCTCAATGACTTTCTAAAGAAAATTCTTATACTTTAAGTAAACTTTTAAATCAACACACACACACACACACACACACACACAGGCACAGGCACACACACACACACAAACAAACAAAAATGGCAGGTGTTAGGAAGAAGTCAACAAAAATAAAATCTAAAATAAGATTAAAAATAAGTAGACATAGTAGAAAACAGATCCTGAATTTTAAGAACAGAATTTTCGACCAATTTTTAAATCAAGGTATTTATTTTCTTATGATATATTATAGTTCTAATCGATTACAACAAATAAAATTGTTGGGAGTACTTTGTTGTTTATAATTTTTAAATAAAACATAATGTAAGCCATAAAATTATTGAGAATGCACCAAACTCTAAAAAAATTTATTTAATTTTAAAATTTTAAAATCTGATTAAATAATGATTTTACATTTCTGTCGGAATTTCTTTACTTACACTATTTACATTTGGACTATTATCACAACATTCTGGCTGTTGTGTCCTCTGGCCTTCATTAAGTGTATCTTGATCTTGTAGGTTATCTGGATCAATATATACCTGATGAAGGTTGGAGAACACAATGGTTGAAACAGTGTGATAACAACAAAGATAAGGACAATAGTCTGAATTAATGTAAATAGTGCAAATGATGATTTTAAAATTCACTGCTCAAAGAACTTGGAATATTTCTCACAATAACTTGTCTTTTGTTCTCAGTTCTGTCTTTATTAAGCAGTGTTGATTCTGATTTTGAAACCATTGCTAACCATATGTTCCAACCCATAATATCAATTGCATAATGATTTATTCTTTGATTAATTCAAATGAATTTAATTGTAATGAATGCATTTCATGTTTAAATGTTGATTACATATAAAAAAATATTTGATAGGATCATTTAAAATCCCATTTGTAATTATGCTGGAGACTTTATTTGTGGCTGCATTTGCAGTTCTGTTAAGAAAACAATTTATTACTGAATATCCAGATATAATAGGATTTAGTTTTTGCTTTACAGAATGTATCTCTTAATTTATGAAGTTTAATTGAAACAGTTAAATAATGTAAGTTACTATTATATAAAAATATTTATACATTTGCACTGAAAATGGTGTACAAAACAATGAAAAAGATTCTTGAATTTTTCCTTTTACAATCATTATTTCACATACCTTATTTTGAAAAAGAAAATGGAAAAATATGAAAATGAAAACTAGAAAAAATAATTTTATGTTTAGAATAAGCTAAGCAGTTGACTGAAGAGAAGATTATTTTATTTTTGATAAGAGTCAACACTGTTTAAAAGTTACTTCTTAAAGACATTAAAAAAAAGAAGTAAAATAGATTTCAAGAGCATTGTAAAATTAATTCTATGCATTTTTTTATATTATATATCTTTTTATATGGACAGAAATATGATTTATAAGTGATTATTTTTTCATGAGAGTTGTGGAGGGTTGACACATTTCTTTTATTTAAAAATTAATCTTTGAATAATATATTTTTTCCTGTTTTAGAAGCTTTTCCTTTTTAACAGTCTTTATATAACTTTCTTTTTAAAATATATAGTTTTTAATTAATGATTGCATTCAGGTTGAATATTCCAAAAAGTATTTAAATTTTGGATATAACATTGCTTGAACTTGAGAGACTGTTCTTTTCACTTTTAAATTTATATACAATGCTTTTAAAAAACTATCAAACTGCATTTTTGATTGTAGAAAACAAGATGTAATTATTTTTTATATGGGATATTGATTTTTAAACATTTTGTAGGAGTATTTCTGATTGTATTTATTATGAAAATGATTTAAAATAGCAAAACACAAAGACTTAAGATTTATGTGACACAAATCTCTAAAATGACAAAAGAAATTATAATACTACTTTTATACCAAAAATTATCACAAAATCTTATTGCAGATTATGAGAAATTTATGTTTCTGTAACCAAAATCACATTTCATTATTATATATATATATATATATATATATATATATATATCTACTATATCTTAATGGGCCAAAACTTTGGTGAAGCATAGTGCTCAGCTGAAGATTGCAGCTGGTCTGGAGCACTTGATGTGTACATGTGTTCTATATATATGTATATATATATATATATAAATATAGGTAACTATACTCGCGTTGAAAAACCTTTGAACTCTTGATTTAACAATAGCCAAATCAATCACGATATATATATATATATATATATATATATATATATATATATATATATATATATATATATGCAAAGCGGGAGGGAGAATTCAAAACTGCATGGTGACTGTTGATTTGATGCTTCAATACAACCTTTATAGCAAGTGAAACTGACAGTCACCATGCATTGCTGATCCCCTATGCCCACACTCTCTATATTTATAAATGCTCAACTTCAGATATTGAGTATGCTTTCCCTATATATATATATATATATATATGAAAAACATAGTGCAAATAATTTTATATAACTTTGATAATGAGGCAGGAAAAGCTATTAACAATAGTTTAACATACCATCTACGAATATAATCACATCTAGAAAATACTTATATTGTTTATTTTAAATAATAGGTAAATTTTTATATTGTTAGTAAAAAATGCTATATGTTTTGATGTTTCCATGGTCTTAGTAGTTAAGATGTTTATCTTTATAAAAAATACATAAGCTTTCATTCAATTTATGTTTCTTACCCTCTTTTGCTAACATTAATTTATGTAATTAAAGATGTGTGTATCTGTTTTTCTGATGTTTAATTTATTATAGAGAAGATATAAATAAATACATAGAAAATAGAGAAATATTTGTGAAAATAGCATTTTCCAAAGAAATATTTTGTAAAAATATCTTGAAAAATTTGTAGTTTACATGCAGCAAATCACTTTTGATATTAGTAACTAGAAAAGAATGTAAAAATGTGTAAATTCATTGGATGAGAATGCACAATACTATTATATTTTATTAATGAATAATCATACTTTTAAAAGTTTAGATTATTTGCAGTAAAAACATGTCACTGTGATATGCACAAAATATTTTAAAGACAAACATGAAAAGAAGTAGTTATTTTCTGCATCAACAAATTTCATGAACTTTTGGTCAAATAGAGACTTGTATGTAAATATGATATTTAGTAATATAATATATATGTAAGAAAATACAGTTTGCATGAGGATTAAATAAAATAAACAAATCTGTTAAAAGATTGCCTTAAAGACAAACTAACTTTTAATTACCTTAAAAGGAAATCCCATAGATGAGCAAAGAGAATTTCTGTAAACATGTAAAGTAAAAAATACCCTCATAACCCAAGCCAATACGAAAGAGCTCACTGTTGTAGTTGTATGCGTCTTAGAAGGAATTTATGATCATTATTATTATTACTGTTTACTATTGGTTGCTGTAGAGACACTGATCTCTGGTTGAACCAGTTGCTTGAGTAGGTCAGAAGGTTTTCTTCCATTACCAACTCTAGTCAAGATTGTTGTTACTGGGACTGGAATGAATTAATGTCTTGTCAATCAGCTTTTCTTTCACCTTTCTCATATAAATAGACATGTATTTGCAAAGATACAACTATAAACACATAGTTACACTTATACATGTGCATGCTAGCGTGTAGGGAATTTAGTTCTCTTGGTATGTTTCATGTACAGACATGTACAAATAATTAGAAACAAAATAAAACAAGAGAATAAATAAAAAGAACACTGTATTTTATAGTCTTTGCACATTTACTTTAGCTTTAAGAATATTAATTCTTTTTCTAATACTACAAATAAAGGACATTGTTATAGTATCAGGAACTGTTAAGTAGTCTAAAAAATTAACAAAATCATTAATATCCAAGAGTAAACAAAATTCATTATTATTATTATTATTATTATTTTTTTATTATTATTATTATTATTATTATTGTGCACAAGAGAAAATAATAAATATTGCAATGATCTTGAAATTATTTTCACCTTCTTTTACATATTTTTAAGAATTAAACTTTCAGACATTTTGGGATTGTTCTTTCATAAAATATTTGCTGACCATTTCTCAGTTTGGTTACTTTTGTGTAGCTTCTATTCAAAAACTGATATTTTAAATTATTTTATTATTGTTTCAAACCTTGATTTAACAAATTATTTTCTTTTACAATTTTCATTAAGGAAAAAAATATAGTTTTAAATTTATATGAAATAAAGAAATTTGTCAGTTTTTACAACAATAATGCATATGTCAAAAAATCTTTTAAATATTTTTACATTTCAGAAGTTGAATCCCTAATGTTCTATTCTACAAGCTTATTTAATGCAGAGAGCAGGTTTTACAATCTATTTTTTTAAATATATCTCAAAAGTCATGTTCTTTACAAGAGAAAGATTTCTTGATGTTCTCATATACATAAGTAATGGAAAATATCAGTAACAGAATTAAATGAATTCTCAGTTTAAAAACCTTAATTTCAACATTAAAAATTTTGATATGGTTTTAGGAACATTAGAACTAGACAAATGAGTCATATTTTGTTTTAGTTCATAAAATCTATAAATAGCAGTAATAATAAATGCTATTTACCTCTATTATAATGAATTGATTTCTGTTTGGAGATGTGTTTATTGTTGCAACACAGCAAAACAGTAGTGGAATTTAGCACAAGTATTGCTACTGTTATTGCTCTAACTTAAAGAATAAAGGAATTTCCAGTCCAAATTGCAGCATAATAATAAAAGTGTGGAGTCTTTATTCCTGTTCACTGAAATAATGTTGATATGATTTTTGTGTATTTGTTACAAAAGCTGAAAAGAATGGTTATTACACATTAAAACATTTGTACATTTAAGATGTTGACTGAAGTAAAATTTAAAATATATGAGAAGCATTAGGAAAAGTGCTCCATATGTCAAGTAAACATAACATTTATAAGAGTTACACACTCAGTTTGTAGACAAGAAGAAAAAAAAACAAATTTTTATTGGTTCATACAAAAACAGAGTTAGTAGATAAAAGCAATTTGAATTCATTTATAAGTATTGCATTGGGCAACATGCCAAAATAAACTATTTCACTTTTGGTAACACCAACAGTAAATATAAAAAACAAAATAAAAAACCAAATCATCAGCCATATAAGCAAGAAACAAACATGTCACAGAAATAAGGCAAAAGCCATTAGATAAATAACATCCATTTTGAACAAATAAAGTCTGCTGAAGCACTCTGATGAAATCATGTACATGTATAACAAACGGGAGTCAAACAATTCTTCACCAAAGTACAAATACTGGCATTAGTCAAATTTCTTAATATAATTTTTCTTTCACAGCAAATGTTTCAGAGCAAAAATTAAATAAAATAATAAATGAACCCCACTCAGTTGTCACTATAACATGTCCTTGTACAGTAAAAATCACCAAGAAAGTATCTTTAGAAGTAGTTAAAGATGCACCAACAATTCTTCAGTAAAGAATACATTAAGTTCATGACTAACAGCAACAAAAAACATTCACTAAACTAATGGAAAGTTTCTATAAAAATATTAGGATGTTTTCATTGAATTGGACAAATTGTTAAGTGTGTATAAAAATCTAGATTTCAGTATCGAGCCAACATATGTCAAATAGTTGTTCCACTGAAAACCTGGTTAAAATAAAGCAATTGAGAAGACAATGAATGGTGGCACACAAGTCAATGTAGATAAAGTCACAGACGGCTTTCATGAATTATTTATACTTGTAACTATCATCTTCTTTGTTGATCTTATCATAACCTTTTGGCTAATATGTTCTTCTATATTTTTGTCTGTGCAAAGAAATCAACTTTATTGCAGGACAATGCCCATCCTCACGTTAGACATATGAAATAAACAACCATGAGAAAGGATGGGAAATTTTACCATAGACAGTATATTTTTTAGGCTTGTCACCTTAAGACTCTTGATTTTTTTACATTGTGCCACAATCTTTGTCTGATTCTAACAAGTTCAAGAGATTGAAATAAAGCCAGGAAAAATATGTTGATAACTAAATGATACAATAGATTTATATAAATAAAATATTTTGTTAAGAAAATACTGGAAAGTTTGGTATCAGTCTAATTATAAAATTATTTTACACACAATACTGAATTGTAAAAGACTGATACATATATATATATATATATATATATATATATATATAGTAAACTTAAAGTTGTCAGGAAAGTCATGATTAAATGAATAGCTCAGATTAATTACTGAATTGTTCAGTCAGCAGTTCCATGTGTTTAAGGCATCAATAGAAACATGACATTTATTAACCATAATTTATATAGCAGTGTTTTTCATGGGTACAAAATCATCCTAGAAACATTGGTTTTAGTAGTGTGAATGAAAATAAAACTGAAATATCACATGTTTATGATATTCTAAAATTTGTCAGCATTTTGAAGCTGACATAAATATTTTATCTAAATAATAATTGTTAAAATTTCATTGATATTTTTAAAAAAACTGCCAACTTAATAAGATCTTTGTAAAACATTTTTTAACTTGTTTTAAAGATTTATTAACAATAAATTATATTTAAAAGGAAAAACTGAATTCTTTTCACTGACCTTGAAAAAATAGCTCAATTTTTTTCTCAAAATCATTTTACAATTACAATATTTTAAAAGTTACATTAACAACTTAACATGACAGTCAGTAATAATAATAATGCACAGACATAAATCAAAGAAATAAGAATATGATGAGAGAATGATGGAATTAGAGACATAAACATTATACACAATAATAATATGTATACAAACCAAAAGTGAAACCCAAAAATAACAGATTGAAATTTAAAATTAAAGAATATGATTTAAAACTTACTTAAATATCTTATGCAACCTTAAAAAAATAGTTTGATGTTTGTTTTTTATAAAAAAATATCTTCCATATTCACGAACCTAAGTTACTATGATATCTGTTCAAGGAAAAAATAACAGCAAATATATTTTCAGCTTTGCTTGTGAAAGCAATAACAGTCTCCATTTTGATTGAATATTTTAACATCATTAGATCATTATAAATAAAGTTATGTTCATGCAATTCATGCTTATTAGCAAAGGAATCTTTATTAAAGTAGAGTATAATTAAGTGGAACAATCAGTTATGAAATTGAATCTATATTTATCAATCAAATAAGCAGGTCAAGTAAAATCAACATTAAGCAGTCATTAAATGATGATTTCTGTGCAAATCATTTGTGTGTGCAAAGAAACAGCAGAAATAACAATACAACTTTATAATTAGTTTCTCTTGTGGGATTTCTTCCAAATGATATCACTAACTACTGTTCACTATATGTACATATATTTCTTTTTTAATAAAGAACAACAAAATTTCTTAATTAAAGAAAATATTTTGAATGCTTTAATCATGTCATAATTACTTTTATATTAAATAATATTGTTGTGAAAAATCCTCACTATCCATATTACTATTCCACATCACTATTCCATATTAAATAATAAAATGATTCAAATCCTATCAAGTAATTCATGTATACAGGACTAACTCAGGTATCCATTTGTATAAGCAGGGCCGCTGTGTACTATCCCCAAAACCCCACCAACCGGGGGCTGATTTGGGGCCACAGGTAGTACTTTGTGACCCTCATTATCTTATCAACATTTACTTTTTCCTACCCACATTTATACATGTCACAAATTAAATTAAGCACAACTGATTATTAAAGGATGAAACATTTTGCAGATTTTGGATTGCCTTCATTTCATCCAAATCTGTGAATTTGTTTTGCCCATGCTAAATCTCGAAAAAAAACTATAAATTTTTTATCTATAATGTTGCCTGTGTTAAAATTATTCAACATTTTAACAAGAAAAACTTCAAATTGATGTAAAAACTTGCTGCAGATTTATTATGACATGTCCCTAATTTATATTTAGATACATTGTATTTATTTTGAATTTTTCTAGTTGAATTGTTCGCCTATATTGCATAGGATCCATTATTGTACATAATTAGGTTACAATAAAATTTGTATTTTATATGAATATCACTTTATGAAAATTGAGATGTAGTAGAATACCCCTCCCCATGTATCATAGATTGGAAGAGGTGTATCATAAATTGGAGGGTGGCATGGGAGCCTTGCACCAGTCCGGTGTGTAATAATTGCATAATATTAAAACAAAAGTTGACTATGAAATTATTCAGAGAAGCCTTTTCTGAATCCCATTTGGATAATAATATGCTCCTTGGCTGCTTTGATAATGGAAGATCTTTTTTCAATCAAAATAAAGAAAATATATATTAAAAACAAAAAACAAAGAATAAGTATTTTATTGCATATTCTAAAAGCAAATATTTTCTTCATTGGACTGACTGCCTATTTTTGATGAAAGCAGGAAGTGTAGATTGAAAATTTTTCTATTAGACATTATATGATTTATATATGTTCATTAAGGAACTCATTATTTCAGTTCTCAACAGATATATATATTTGATTCAACCATATATTGAACCATGTGAAGGTCTGAACTTTGCTTTGGAGGTAAATGTGTTATGCAGTTTTATGAATCAATCAAAATACAATTTAGTATTTAAGTGTGATATTTGATTTCTTGTCATTCCTTCATCATTTCTTTTCTTGCTTCTAAAAAGTATAGCATAATGGATTCCTCCAAACTGCAATATATAATGTATTGTTCTATAACTCTATTCTACAACTGGTGTTGCTATAATAATAATTAAATATTCTTAAATAAATATTTTACTTGTGGTTTATAGATGCCTAAAATCATAATTTAGCTTTGAAAAAGCAATTACTTCTAATATATCATCATCATCATCATCATCATCATCATCATCATCATCATCATCATCATCATCATCATCCTTCAACCTCTCTATGGTTGGTTGGAATCCCTTTCCATATTGTTTGGTCCTGTATTGCTATTCCCAGATCCCCAGTGTTCAATCCTGAATCCCCAGCTATGGTGTCCGGGAAAGTCAATTTTCGTGAGAAGACACTTCCAGAAGTGAATATACAACTTTCTTTTATTTGCCTTAAAAAAGAAAACACTTTTGAGATGGTTGGTTGTAATATTATAAAAACATGTAAATACTGTTCATTTATGGACAAGAAAACATCTACAGCAGATAACTTACCTTTTTTCCCCATCCAGGCTTGGTACCATGTTCTGCAATTAAAAATAAGTCATTGAAAATATATTACTGCAAAGAATATAATATTGTTTGCTTTTTTCAAAGACTGCTACAATTCCATCAAAAAATCTTATGAAAGAGATGATAAATCCATGACAAAACTGTTAGGCATAGCAATCTGAAAAATGGTTAAGTGTTCATAGATCAGGATTTTCTTCCCAAAATTCCTTTTCTATTTTTATTACTTTCTCATTTCTCTCTTAATATTCATTAAATAAAACATTCAATTAAGCATCAATCTTAAGCTGACAAATATTTGGATTAATTTTTATTTGTATATTTCTTTGCAATTATGCTAATCAGTTACTATATAATTAGAAAAAATATTTTTCAGTTTATTCTTTGAATTATAAAAACTAATATTTCTAATTTAATTATAAATATATTCTATATATTTTCCAAATTTTTCACAGATATTAATAAAAGATATTTTCTGAGAATTGATTTCTACTAATACTTATGTGCTTATACTTATCATCATCATCATCATCATGCAAATTACAATTTAGGAAAGGATTCCGCTTCTGCTGCAGGTTCATCTGTGATTAGTAAGATTCATGTGAGACAGACAGGCTTTTCTGTCATGGGTACAAGAGTTGATGACTGAAAGAGGCACCAAGTTTATTACATTGCCTCCTCTCCTCTGCCCTAAATCTACAGATTGAGCCTGTGAGGGTGATTAAGTGGAAAATTATGTGGTGCCAAGAAGACCTGTCAGGACCACTTGTTATCCTTTTGTGGTCATTGGGAATCTGTATATCTTTTTAGGGAATCTGTATATCTTTTGTGGCAGAGGAGTATTACTCTATTGCTAGAGACAAGCATACTGAATTTTAGAACTTGATTGTCTTCCATTTTTGACACATAACCAACGTAGCACATCTGTTTTTGTAGCAATGCTCAATGCTGGACATTTTGGTAGTTTTCAGAAATCTATATTTTGTGGTGAAGTCTCTCCAATGCACTTTGAGAACATTATAGCATCAGTGCTAGTGCTATGTAGCAATGGTAGTACTGGTAAACAAAGCAAGATTCAATATCATGAGAGTGTAAACAATATAGACCTTTAATTTGTTGTCCTTAAGACATTTGTTCATCTAGACACATGTGCGAAGAAATCTTCCAAAGGCTTCGTTTATTTGTGCCAGTCTGTTTTCAACCCCTTTGTTGTAGTGGGTATCGCATGTAGGTAAAATCTGGAATCACATTCAGCTTTTTCATACAAAATGATATGGATGATAAGCAGTACATATCATGAGGTAGAAGTTAGGCAA
This sequence comes from Acanthosepion esculentum, assembly GCA_964036315.1. Taxonomy (NCBI): domain Eukaryota; kingdom Metazoa; phylum Mollusca; class Cephalopoda; order Sepiida; family Sepiidae; genus Acanthosepion; species Acanthosepion esculentum. The sequence goes on along the minus strand of OZ038483.1, from coordinate 92,427,781 downwards.
GAATGTCAGTTTTCTTTAGACTGATTTCCATGTCAAAGACTTTGGTAGTCATTGCAAAGCAGGATGTTACTTATTTCTGAGTGGGAGACTAGAAGTGTTTTGTCTGGGAACAGATGTTCCCAAACTAGCTGAAGTGTAGTGTGGGTGTATGTTTGTAGCTATCTTAGGTTGAACAAGTTGTCACTTGGGCATATGCTGATGTACACATTTTCAGCTTCATTCAACTTTTCCAAAACCTGTTTCAACAACTTTCTGAAGAATACTAAACAAATTTGGATTCCAAAAGGCTGTTTTTCATCAAAGATGTAATTTTCAAGTTGTGGATTATTAATTTTAACTAAAAATATTATAAGATGTGGTTTGCCCAATATTATTTTTGTAAAAACTGAATATCAGCTATAAAATAAAGATTTATTTTAATAGAGTTGACATTTCTGAGCTTACATCATATAATATGTGTGTGTGTGTGTGTGTGTGTGTGTACACACTAATAAATAGATTTATCAATATAAACATATAAGAACAAAGTTGAAATATAAAAGGGTAAACATTAAAATTAGAAACATGGCAACTAGTATATACTAAATAAAAGTTATACTTTATCAACCTTTCACGCTTTCTCACAGAAGAAAATAAACAAAAGAAATTGCAAATGCAGTGCCTTCACAGAAATGTAAACATTAGAAAATAAAAGTATTATTATTTAACATTTTATGCATTGAACTGAAATGTAAAGTTAGTCTTCAAAATAAATTGCAGAAGAAATGCATGAAAAGAAGAATGCATGAAAGAATTCTAGAATTAATTCTTTTAAATTTCCTAACTAAAAAAAAACACTGTCAAGTTGCTTTTATCATTTATGTTTGTTTATGCAAAAATAACAACATAAACTGATTGTTTTACTCCAGTTTTGTAAATCAAGAACTTGTCATACAAATTGAATATAACTTCTTTACCTTACGGTAAATTATTAGCTACATTACATTGTCCAGGATTTAAATTACACTTGGTAAATATTATAAAGCTTTTCAGGTAATGTTTGAAAACTCACCCCTTCAAGAAAATGGTCTTCTTTAAAAGAATAATCTGGAAGTATCTGACTAATTATGCTATACAATAAAACAATTAGTATAAGTAGAACTTATAGTAATTATATAGTATGGGTTTATTTTGATGTAGTCGTATATTGTTAATTAGGGAATTTAAAATAGTTTTTATTCTTATTAGCATAGATGTTTTGATAAAAAAAAACATGTTAGTTATCAATGCTGTCACATATATTACACATAGTAAAAACAAGAATATATATTTTTTTATGCCATTTCTTGAGTAAAATTGTACCATTTTTATATCTCAAGAAAAGATGGCAGGTCAAATATGTAAAATTTGTAAAGCAAATATTATTTGATATGAGTTATAAGCTATAAAACAATTTATATAAAAAAAGTCAAAGAATTAAAAAATAAAAGATAATTACCAATATTCTAATTATTAGCATATTGGCAAATCATGAAAATACCAGTACAATACTACAATAAAAACAAACATATTAAAAAAAAATTCATAACAAAAAAGAGGAGAAAGAAAAAATAAATATTACTGTAAATTAATAATACTGAAATATAATGATTGTTACATTTTGATATTACCAATTTATGGTAATATATATTTTTTGCTGCACTGCTTTTTTGTTATGAATCTTCTTTTAATGTTTGTTGTTATTGTGGAAATAAAATTTTGTAACCCTGCAAAAATATTTCAGTATGATACAAATATTTAATTAAATGATCGTAATTGAGATCACTAGATTTAAAGATGTTTAATTTAACGCTTTATGAAATTAAATTATTTGAAAGTTCTGAATGCAAAGAAGAAAGTTAATTTTTTAAGAAAATTACTATAAACATTCAATTGAAATATCAAATTTTTGAATGTCTATAATAGCTAACATTTTTCAAAGATACATCTATGAATTTCTAGCTTCTTATCTATTACATTGACCTCTAGACTCACTGTAGTTGCAGTACCATCCTCAAAACAGAAACCATAGTCAAATATGACTATGAAGGATGTTGTTGATGATATGTTTTTATTATTTATTACTAAATACCAAAATATTCCTTTAACATTTTTTTCTACTTGAAATGAGAACAACATTTTGAGAAATGCTCAACATTCATTAAACGTTTTTCTTGAACAAAAAGCACAGGTAAAATTACAAGTTTTGCCAGATAAAAAATTTTCATCTGTATTATATAATGAAAAATATTTGTAAGATTACTTGCTTAGAAGAAAAAAAAAGAACATTTCAAATAATTGTAAGTTCGAAAGACTAACATCAGCATTTTCTTTATATTTGATGTCATTGCTTTTCATTGACTTTTTAAAAAAAATGAGCAAAGTCATAATAGTGGATTCAAATCTGAAAAGGATTTACCAACCTTCATGTTAGTTTCAGTGAAGTGATGTATAACCAAACCTATTACTCTATCTTCTGGCTTAGATTGGTGCCAGCTTAAATGTATGGAAGCCAGCAGAGTTTTGAAGATTCTTGAGTAAAATTTATTTGGTCTCCTGCCATAAAAAGGTTCCACATCCCAAGAAACCATATTGATAGTCACAGTATAGTTTCCATGAAATGAAAGTCCAATTGAGGATAGGCGCAACTAAATTCCTTCTTCATCGGAAAACTTGTCTTGGCCTTGCGTCAGTCATTTATAGGTCAAAATAAAGCCAAGAAGGAAATTAGGATGGGGTGTTTAAGAGCAGATAATAATTGTAAATTTAGGTGTGTAAAAAAAAAAAAAAGAATAGAACATGATGTATAAACAATAATGGAATTATAGTCTATAGCTTTGGGTCATTTAAGTGAAAATAGTAGTACATCAATTTGAAGATATTCAAACTTTTCATGATTTGTAGCTTGGTTGCATAAGTTATCTTTATTTGTTTAGATCTATATGAAAGAATTTCAAAGTAATTGAACATCTTAAGGAATTTATAGTAGTTGTCAATTTCATCAAATTATGGTTTTACTGATTGTTGTTTGAAAACAGAATATTTTCCCACCAATGTACACTGTTTGACCTTTTATAAAAATCCTTATTTCAAGTGGGAAGTTTGGTAAAAATGATAATTGGTTTCAGGAAGTTATTTCCAAAGCCTTTTAGACTGAGTTGAAAAATAATATTTCAAGTATGTTGTGGGTTGCACTAACCATCAAACCCAAACAATTTATAGAATCATTAAGAAAATACTTTAACATGGGATGTTAACAATTGAACTTGTAATTCATCTAAATTCTACATGCACAGTTACACAACCCAATCAGAAAAGCTGCAAAGGTAAAATCACTGTTAAATTACATGCATTAGATTAGAATAGCTGATTTGGAGATAGCTGAAGATCACCTCTGACAATATATGTTAAGGAAATATTATTATAAGCATATAAAAAAAAGAAATATATCTCATAACTATATTTATAACACACTGTATAAATTTGACATTACTTTTGTGTATAAACAGAAAAATAAGTATAAACTAAACTGGCTTTTTTTATTATTCTATATTCATATTGGAAGTGGAATGAAGAAATTATTTAAATAATCTAAAATAAACTGAAAGAATCAGAGTAATATATAAATATGTTATATACACTTATGCTGGCATGCATTACAGATCCTCTCCACAAATTTAGATATATATCCATAATACAGTACTCTGTATAGTGTATAGTTTTACACACATACAAACATATTTCATTAATTATGTCAGACAAGGAAGATTTAATTCATTTTTTATTTAGTTTTTTCAGCATCCTTACATTTTTCCATTTTATAGGAGTAAGGGAGTTCAGAAATTCTCAATAACTTTTATTGTCTCAAACATCTTTAGGGGTTTTATTTTTGGTGCTGTTAATTTTCATCATGTTTTGACTGTTTAAACTGTATTTTATTTTTTGTGTTGTTTTGAATGGTTAAAGAAGTGACCAAAAACTCTTGGGACAATAAAAAATATGGAAAATTTCTGTACTCCCTTACTCCTACAAAATGGCAAAAAACTAAATAAAAAATTAATTATTATTAAATCTTCCTTGTCTGCCATATTTAATGAAAGATGTTTAAAAGAAAGGTTGCTTCCCATATATATATATATATATATATATATATATATATATATATATATATATATATATATATATATATATATATATATATATGTATATGTGTGTGTGTGTGTGAATAATGGCAAAAGGAAAACTTTTTTTTATCCAACACATTTATTTATTAATTAAATTATAAAGATTTCACATTTACTCACTTTTGTTTGTTTGACATTAAATTACATCACTTAGCATCTTCCATAATTCTAAGATTACATAAATTCAATTGCTTTATCTAATCTCTGATGAGCAGATTAATTTCTGAAAAACAAAGTTAGGAGTTAAGTCTTTTTTTTAGTTTTTTTATTTTAATTTGTCTCCCCTATATATACAGGGTGGGTGGAAATTAACTAGGTATTAGAAATTGCTTATAGAATTTTTAGTATCACTGAAAACATTTTTTAAACAGACATCATTAATAGGGATTTTTTATTTATACGCTGGAGCTAAAACCTGAAGAGCATGACTGCAGAATATAATATGGAGAGTTAATGCTAGGTTGACCTGAAGATTGGCCAGTATTGTTTGGAAACATCCTCTGGAGTGACGAGGATGTATTCCATGTTGGTGATTTCATCAAACGTCTAATGGATTGAGTTGGATCTTTTCTACTTGATCTCTTTATCTCTAAGTTGAAATGATGATCCCTCTTGCTGTTGTGACCCTCCAATCCAGTTTTCCTCTCTACTGTTATCTTTTTTTAAAACTTATTTGCCATTCTCTTGATGGTTCTCAAATGGACTTTGAAGATAGAAGCCAGAGTGTGAATACTGGTACCATTACTGAAGGCCTGAATGATTTTTTCCTCTCACCATTGCTCAGTTTAGAAGACAGTGGATCTGACACAAAATGATTTTAACCAGTTCTCTTTCTAGGTGAATAACTCAAAGGTTTTTTCAGTGATTCTTACAACAAATGGTGTTAAGATGGCTAAATCTCTTATCTGAAAATCTGGAAAAAAGAAATTCAGTTATTTTTTTTTATTTTTTAGATATTAAACATTTTGTAGAATGGATCCCATGCTGTAACACAATTAGGACAATTCTGCTGTTACACCCAGCATATATATTTATAACAGTTAACTGCAGAAAATGGATTTGGTGAACAGAGTTCAAACTCTAGCAAAATTGGTGTTTATTTCATACTAATGCCCTTGCAGAAGGTATGAATTCATTTTAATCTTAATTTTTTTTATATATATAAAGTCTATCTAATTTCACTTAAATTTTTCTTTGTGTTTTTATCACTTTTGTTATCCTACACTGTCCATTGTTTTACATAAACCTTTTCCAAAATCTGTCAGATATGAAGAGTGGAGGGTCTTACTCAGCCATGCTGGCCCATAACATGTTGGTGGCTGTTGCTTGATTTGGAATCAGAAACCAAGGCTAAAATGTCCAGTGTCCATACTATTTATCTGTAGCAGGAAGGAAAAGATTATATTTATAAATAAAGGAAGAAAGAAAGAGAGAGGAAGACTGGCACTATAAATACATATTCTTAAATTGTTGTGGTCAAAAGTATGTAGGAAGATGAGAAATGTTACTGTTTTATGTTTGGGTTGGTTCCAAGAAATGATGTCAAGTAAAGATTATATATATATATATATATATATATATATATATATATATATATATCACTACTGTCATGAGCAAGTATATTGCCAACTGAAAGACTCCAGCCTATTTTTCAGGTTTAAACTGCTGAAAGTATTAGCTGTATTCTAATCAGTTATGATGGAAACAAAAGTAACAGTGTAAAAAAAAAACTAAAATAAAAAGTGAAATTCCCTGAAGGTTAGGAAATTGACAGGCATCTCAAAAAGATCAGTGATCACAACAGCAAAAATGTGATAGTTAAAACAAAGATGAGGACATTAGTCCAAATGTAAATAAAAAAAGACTGAAATTGGCAAAGATATCTGCAGTCTCTCTCTCTCTCTCTCTCTCTCTCTCTCTCTCTCTCTCTCTCACACACACAGATTCCTAGCATGCAAAAGCAATATCTGATGCAAGTGTCTACTTTAACTTGGCATCTGCCCACATTTTCCTAGTCAATTTTCAGAAAGTTGCATGTGAAATTATTCTCAGATATTTTTGGCATAAATCTGATGCCCCTATTTCAGAAGCCATTTCTCACATGGATTTGTTTTTTTTCCTTTCTCCCCCCCCCACCGCTGACATTTTTTTGGTTTTGGTCTTTTTGTTACCATTTTCTTTTACTTATCTCTCATCCTCTTTAACCACTGGATGAACCCACATGGATTTGGTGAGTGACACCTGTGCATCAGTCAGAAGAAAGTCCCAAAACAGCATTATCTACAACTAGTAGCTGTCATCTGTTACTCACATGAAAAACTTTAAAAAAAGACATTTTACTATTAGGATTATCTTATATAAAAATATTAAAAATGATACAAGCAATAATCCTTTTTTTAATATTTCAAATTGTCTTCGATATTTCCTTATAACTCATTTTGTTTGATTCTATAATACCAATAAATTGAAAATATTTTTTCAATAGTATTTATAATAATAACTGAAAATTGGAATTAGTAAATAAAAGTGCAGTACTTACAACCCTTGGTGGTGTTGTATAATAAAGTTGTTTTGTTGATTTTTCTTTTGATTCTCCAGTTTGAGTAATTTTAAGATTATCATCATCTTTGGATGTCCAAGCAACTGATATTTAAAAAAACAAAAACTATAAATGATTGGAAGAGTAAATAAATAAATAATTTTCACTAAACAAACAAATAAAAATGAATGAATTTTAATGAGACAGTTATAAGAAATATTTTTAAATTTCAGTTCTTGAGCCATCAATTTCAACCTTTTATGACACTGTTTTAGTTTTTCATAAGACTTTGTAAATGACATTTGTACAACTGAAGAAAATTATTTGCTCTATTCTTAGCTAAGGTTTCAAAATCAACCATTACATGTATAAAGTGTTGAAATGATAATAAACAAATACAAAACATAAAAACTGAGACAGAATCTAAAATAACTGCAAATTAGCTTATTACATAACCAATTTCAAAATGTTTCATTGAAACTGACCTACCATAAAGAAAGTGTGATATTTTAAAGTAAGAGAAAATGCTATTGAAGTAATTATTTTAAAAGAATAATTACAGTAGAATGTCAAAAAACTCAATTATCAGTAAATAAGGAAATAATTTCCCAACAAAAGAGCAAAAGTGAAAAGAAAAAAAAATCTATCTTCTTTGCCCTAGATTCAGGCAAGGAATTTTAATATAAAAGTAAAATTATTACTTAAGCTTACTTATCCAACTAAGGTTATATATTTACACACAAAATATAAAAAGCAAAAGAAAATAATCTACCATTCAACAGAAAATAGTTGTGCAAACTTAGAGAAGAAAATAACAAATCTCTTTTAAGAAAAGAATAACAATTCCATCTTTTGTTTTGAATTTCCATTATAACAATCAAAATTCTCAAAAATAAATATTTACAACTGGACTGTATGACATTTCATTCTATATTGTTCATATTTAAACAGTTTTTATACATCTTTTTCTTTAGCATGCCTAATAAGTGCTTAGAGCATAAATTTAAATGTTTGTTTATCATTGTAAAATGTGTAATAATATTCAAAATAGCTGTGTTGTAAAAATTTAGAGCTGTTAAAAAGCCACACACACAAAAAAGAGGAGCAACCAATATATATATATATATATATATATATATATATATATATATATATATATATATATATATATATATATTGGGGGCATAAAATAATGGCAATACAATTCTAAAACATAATTCTTAAAATTTTTTTAACTATATTTTAAAGTGAAGGGCAGACAATGGGCAGCATAGCAACATTAATTCATTTCTTTGATTTAACAGGTTTTTATTGTTGGGAAACTAATATGGAATATTTCCTGTAAACATAGGTGACATCATACAAGGATCATATAAGGATTTACATGTTCTACTTATTTTTAACATTTTCCATTTTACCCTAGGAGTTTTGCTAACTTCTGTTAAGTGCCAAAAATATTTAGAAAGGGATGTTTTGTTATGATACACATTGTTGTTGAAAGATGATGTGTGTTGATACCACCAAGTTTTAAAAGAATTTTTGGTACTACCTATATAAATTTTTTTATCAGTTGGATTTTCTTTAGATGAAATAGTACATAGGTAAGCAACTGAATCAGTTAGACATCTATATTGTAGTGGACAGTTGTTAGGATTTCTACAATTACAGAAGTTGGTATCATTATTGTTTATTGCTTTGAGATAGCTATTGTTACTTAGTTTTAAGTACTGATTTAAAATTTTATTACTGTGTTTTTTAATAATTTTTTCAAGGTTATCTGTACCGCTCTTGCTTAATTTAAGTGTATTTTTATTAAAAATCTTACTAAGAGAATTATTACTAGGGAAATGTTTATCAATTAAATTGAGAAATTTCTGTTCTAACTTAGTACTAACCATTTGGTTAAATGGGGGAGTGTACCAAATGATTTTTCTGTTCTATTTTTTCTCACTAACACTGTTATATTTCCTATATTTAATATTAGGACACTTATAGCCACTATTTTTTAAAACAGTGTTGTAAAATTTGCTAGGTTTATAAAATTCATCTTCACTGGAAGAGTTATTACTGATTCTATATTCTATGGAGGATGGTATGTGTTTGATTATGGATGGAGGGTGATTTGAATTTGGGTGGATATATAATGGATTTGCATTGGTTTTCATGTACAGTATGAAATTGTATTATTGACTAAGTCTAGTGTTACATTGAAGAAATCTACTTTTTTTTAAAAAAATTGTGTTTATTATAACTTTCAGGATTAGACTTTTGAATTTCCTATGTAATAATTTCATGATTTTGTCAATTTTGATTTTTGTAGAATTTTTCACCACCATATGGCTGTCATCTCTATATAAACCTATGTTGATATTATGGTGAACACTAATGTTATATAATATGAACATATGAATATTATATTATATATATATTATATTTTTTGTCCTCTGTTGGCAATATTCATTTGTTCTGGCTTATCATTCTTCAGCCTTCTACAAAGTAGTTATTGTCTAACAAAATGATGAAAATAAATTTCCCCATAACATAGCAAAAAAAGATTATATTATTATCTCAGTTTCCAATGCAGTGTTTGCTTAATCAATTATCACACTTGATGCTTTTTGTTTATCTTCTAAACTGATACTTAAAAAATATTCATGTAATAAATTAATAATACTAAACTTTTAGGTGGGCTGATACAGGCTCTGGGCTTTTAAAGAGTTAAATAAACTAATGTTGACAGTAAATTGATTCTTTCATTAAATTAAGTTTACTGCTTCATAGAATTATTATAATCAAAAGTTAATCTTAAGTCCTTTATATAAGCAATGAAATGCAGAAATATTTGATTTCTTAATTATTAAAGCAAAATGTTCTTTGTACTTAACTATATAATTGATGATATTTATTTACTGTACATTATAATAAAATTTTAACTTTACAAACTTTAAACATTATCATTAAATTTACATTTCTTAGTTGAAATTGGTTTTCATTTAGAGAAAATGAATATAAATAAAAAATACAAGTTATTCCATTGATAAATTTTCAAACTTTCAGTTTTCTTGTCATCATTTATTTTTGAAAATAAGAATGGAATATTGTCAAATTTTCAAAAACAACATATCAAAAATGAAAGCAAAAACAATGAAATGGCTATCTGACCTGTGTAGTGGGATAAATTGTTTGACTGATGACAAAAGTTGGATTTTCTGTCAACGCTCACACTACGTAATCTTGGTTTTTCTTTTTTTTTACCTTCAGCTGAAACAAAAATTATTAAAAATTACACTGGATTTTACCATTAAATATTAGATACTGGAGTTCTAACTGGAAGATAACATTTAATTTCACTTTTCCTATTATCTGTGATTTCTGCATTATGAAAATCATATTAAATGATCAAATTTATTGGCAAGAAAATATGACAAATTCAAAAAATGGTAAAACGTACTAAACTTTTGCCGCTATCTTGAATGATGTAAGGGAGATAACTTTGTTAGTCAATTAAGTCCGTTCACATTAGTGATATTAATTATGTGAACGCTTGAAATCGATTTTTCTTATACTTCTTCTTAATACAAAAGTATGATTATAAATAAATCGTCATGGAATTTTGATAAAATAAAAACTGTGATAAAAATATCACTAAACATAAAAGATTACAATATTTTTCTGTTTATGAATTTTGAATAGAAATACCAAAAAAAAAAAAAAGAAAAGAAAAAAAGAAAAATGAGTGTAAGAAGGAGTAACTGTAATAAACTTCCCACAAGTGGAGTCAACCAGATGATGTATGTCATGAAATACGTTAAAAGGCAATGTAACTGTGGCATCTATGGAATGCAGACAGAATTTAACATTGTTTGATCATGAAATGTTCAGTGGGAGCTGAAAGATGGGGCACTCCAAAGTGCAACTGCAGATACACACAGACGATATCAGAATGGAATCACTGGTGAGCAACAAAGATTGTAGCCATCCAACAAATCAGAACATTCAATCAAATCACCCCAATATCAGAGATAGAGCATATGTAAATATAAATATAAAAGTAAACATTGAAGTCAACACTCAGAGGCGACAGGCTGTTTCATGCTGGATGCAATCGTCAGGCCGTGAATGCTGGATTTTTCTTTGGCTATTTATATATATGGATCAGTGGTGCATTGTGGGTAATCTATTCTAGCGGTAATCGAAAAGTGAAATGAATAAATACAAATAAACAAAATAATATAAGAAACAAGTAAAATAAATTAACCTAAACAAATAATAAACAAATTAACAAACCATTCCCGTTAGAATACATGAAATAGAATAAATAGAAATAAAAAGATAAAATACATAAAAAACAAGTAAAAACAATCAACCCAAATAAGTAAATAAAGTAAATAATAATAAACAAATTAACAAACCAATCCCACCAAAATAACCGTCAGAATAGACCAATCCAAAAATTGGACATAAAAATAGCTATAACTGCTATATATCGATAAAAAAAAGAAAACATCACTATGTTACTCGAAAACCAAATCGAATAAATAAAAATATACACAACAAAAAAGTAAATAAATAAAAAAAACTAATAAAAATTAATACAAATAAATGAACAAATTAACAAATTGCTCCCGCTAAAATAACCATTAGAACTAATAAAAATAAGCAAAAACAAAGTAAAATAAATCCAAATAAATAATCAATCCAAATAAATAAATAAATTAAAAACTGTCCACTCGCCACAATAACAGAATAGACTACGGCAAGCAATCTAAACATTGGACGAATAAATAGCTTTAATTATCTTCTATTAAATAAGTGACCTAAGAAAATCCCTTTTACTACATTAATAAAACATCAAAAAACGAAAAGAATAAATAATACAAAATAAAAATGAAAAACAAGTAAAATAAATTAACCCAAACAAATAAATAAATAAACAAGCCATTCCTGCAAAAATAACTAACAGAATAGATTACCCACAATGCACCACTGACCCATATAAATAATTGAGGAAAACACCAACATTCCTGGCCTGACGATTGCGTCCAGCATGAAACAGCCTGTTGCCTCTGAGTGTTGACTTCAATGTTCACTTATATATATATATATATATATATATATATATATATATATATATATATATATATATATATATATATATATAAAGGCTTAAACACTAATATTCCATGGTTATAATTTATTCCATTGGAATCGTAAATACGATCCAATTCATCAGACCTACAAATTCAAAAAGAAAATAACGATTATCTAATCCGCTATAACCTTTTGTAACCTGTAGTCGATATTACTTTTGTCAAATTTTCTTGATTACACAGTGGCTTCGGTTTTAGTTCCACCACCCCATATCCCCCACTCCTTTTTCTTTTCCTTTCCCTCTCTCATCTTCTGTGCTTTAAGATTATATCGTCTACTGTGTGTAGCGTGTATGTCACCACAAAATGTATACTCTGTTCCGGTGTATCTTCATGTATTAGACATTTTTAAATATATTCATATTTCTCTCACTTAAACCGTCTTTGACTCCCTTCTTTAAAACTTCTCTCTGTTAAAGTTTAATCCCTCCTTCATCTTTAGACCTTCCTGTCCTTCTCTCGTCTGTTATCCCTCCCTACAGCTTACAATACTTCTACTCTAGCAATCGACCCATGCTCCCATACATACACTCTCACTAAATTTTATTTTTTATTTCTGGAGTTGTTTTTTCTGTTTTCTTTTTGAATTTGCAGGTCTGATGAATTGGATCGTATTTACAATTCCAACGGAATAAATTATGACCATGGAATATTAGTGTTTAAGCCTTTTTAAGTTTTTATTATATCCTTACTCTGTCCTGGGCATTGAGTTCTACCTGGATTCTATCCTCTTGGAATTATTCTTTATACATATATATATCTATGTATGTATGTATATATATTTATATATTTTAGATATATGATTGCATACGTATATGTATATTTACCACTAATATTATCTATCTATCTATCTATCTATCTATCTATCTATCTATCTATCTATCTATCTATCTATCTATCTATATATATATATATATATATATATATATGGTAATAGAATGACAAAATGAATGAGAAAAATTATGTAAAAGGATTTCATTAGAAAAAATAATGCTCTTAATGAGGGAATTATATATATGTAGAGGGAAAATGCCAGTTATGCAGTGAGAGAACTGAAGATATAGGGACACTAAATTTTAAATTTTTCTGATGTCCATTTTGTCTAGACACATAGCTCAGACAATCTTATTCTCTTTCTCCAGCACTTTTATTTTCATTGCTTTTTGTTTTCAAATATCTCACACTGCAACAACACAAGATTTATCACAGTATGGGATATTTAAAAACAACAGTGATAAAAACAAAAGAGGAAACTGAATAAGGCTGGTTGAGCAATTGCATATTTGCATCGTCCTATATAAACATTTACTCTTGTTGCATAATTATAACCAGTGATTTTGTTCATATTTCCCCACCTCTCCCTACATATATATAATTCCATCAATAAGAACATTATTTTAGTCTGAAGTACTTTTATTTTATCATTCTTTCACCAAACATTGTTTTGATATAGAAATTTATATATTTATCATATTCTTTCATATACATGGGTGTATGTGTGTGTGTGTATATATATATATATATATATATATATATATATATATATATATATATATATATATATATATATATACACTGGGTGTAACAGCAAAATTGTCCAAATTGTGTAACAGCAAAAATATTAGATTAAGCATTGAATTATTGTAACTTAGAAAGGATTAGATATATTTTACTGGAATTCTCCAAAGTTTTTATGACACTATTGAACTCTACTTTGATCAATAAGAATGTATTTAGCTCTAAGTTGAAATGATTATCCCTATTCCTGTTGTGACCTTCTGATCCCGTTTTTCTGTATAATGTTCCCTCTTTTTTAAACTTATTCACCATTTTCTTGATGGATCTTGAATGAACTTTGAAGATGGAAGCCAGAGTATGAATGTTGATACTGTTACTGAAAGCCTGAATGATCTTTTTGTTCTCACCATTGGGAGGACATAGTGAAGTTGACAGAAAACGATTTTAACCTGTTCTCTTTCTAGATGGACAACTCAAAGGGTTTTTCAGTGATTCTTATGACAAAGATGGCTAAATGTCTTATCTGAAAATCTGGAAAAAAAGAAACTCAATTAGTTTAGTTGTTTTTTTTTAGATATTAACATCTTATAGGATGGATCTCATGCTGTAACATGATTTGGACAATTTTGCTGTTACACCCTATATATACATTTACCTATATTTATCCATTTGGTTATGTGTGTGTGTGTGTGTTTGTGTGTGTGTGTGTGTGTGCGCGCACATAAAAAAAGCATTTTTGTTTTATTTACTCATTTATAGTGCTGTTTTATGCTTAGTAATTCTTCAAAATGGATAGCTCTTTGTTAATAACATTCCTGACAGCTATTGTTCTTTTAGGTTTTTTAAAAGGAATGTGCAACAGTTTAATATAATTTAATTTCTGTTATATTATTATCACATTCTTTAATTCTATAAATTATAGTTTGTCTACCATATATGGATACAGATAAATAGAACAAAAATGTTACTTTTGTGTATTAAAAAAACTCTTTTAGAATAATTTGAAATAGGGCACAGTGTGCACACACACACACACACACACACACAAAAACTCCCTGATGATTGGATGTAGTGATTCCTGGAGGTCCACCTACAAAACTCTAGAGTAAGGATGCTGATCAGTCAGCTGTGACAAACCTTTTACTTTTTTCTCTCTTTCTCTCTCTATATATTAAGGCAGCATATCTTCATTCAAGCATGTTTGGTTGAATAATCTGGACATATTATGTCTATTTATTTTATTTTAATCCACATTATTCAACCAAACATTATATATATATATATATATATATATATATATATATATATATATATATATATATATATATAGACTTTGAGAAATCTAAACAAGTGATGTGCATTTCTTAAAAAAGGTTAATTTTGCTTTAATGGGAAAATCTACCATGGTTGAGCAGTCTAAAAGCATGCTGGGCTATACAGTGGTTTTCCCTACAAGGGGGTCATAAGTTCAAACCCTACTGGAAGGCACATTTTCTTTATAAAAACTCTTGAATGCACAGATTGATAGACAGATTTTCACTGTTTAAAAAACATGGATGTCCACTCAAACATGTGCATCCACTAAATTTAATGTATATATATATATATATATATATATATATATATATATATATATATATATATATATATATACATATATATATATATATATATATATATATATATATATATATATTGAAAGTGTACTTCTTCCGGTGTTAGGGTTCCATCATTTAAATAAGATTTCTACTGAAATAACAAGAAATGAATTCTTAACGCATTTGTGCAAGACAGTCACCCATTTTTATTGAATGTGTGCTATTCTCCAACAGAAACAATCTTGTTTTATTTATATTTTTTCCTGCTCAGTACTTTTTCTGAAAAATCTACTCATCTTTCATAATTTTAAATTATTGAATGAATGAATGACAATGAAATTTTTAGTAATGCTTTGATTTCAAATCTATTTCTGTTGCAATATGTGTTGCACTTTATAAAAATAAATAGACAGAAATTTTCATCAAACAATTCTGTTAGAAAGTAAATTATCTTTTGTGCAAAGAATATAACTAATTGTGCTTCATGCTCAATTGTTTAAAATGTGATAATATTTTCTTAAAAAAAAAAAACAACTTACCAGAAACTTCATATTTCTTCTTGACATCTTCATTAATGGCTGTGTGCTCACTTTTTGAGGATTGATTTTTGATATTCTCAGATTGACATTGGAGAACTATTTCTGGTTGCATGTGCATTACAGGTAATGTCTTGGAACGTTGCAAGACTTTTACTTTGAAACTGAAAAAGAAATTACTTTCTCCTTAATATTAATTACCATTTCTTTCTTATTAGTATGCAGGTGGAGAATAAACTAGTTTTTTTATTACAATGAGAAATTTATAAGGATTTTTATAGCTTTTAAAATAAATTTTCATTTTTGAATATAACATAGTTTCATAAACATGTTTTCAAGTTCAATAAAATAGTTGAAAGAACCTGTAATGACCAAGATGTGAAAGTGAAAGTTGATGTTTCTGTGGCTGGAATGCAAGTGAGAAAAATTGTTTTCTGCATAGGAGGATTGCACATATCAGCTGATTAGAAAAAAAAAATATTTCAGCCAATGAGAAGGCTTTGTGCCAAAAACAAAACCTGATCTTTGGATCCTCCTACATCCAAACCGAATTCTTTAATCCAAAGAGAGAACATTCTGTCACTGCATGTGTCCTCTCATACATCTGATACCGTGTACATTCAAGTTTTGCCAGATTCACCTTCAACAGTATCTATATGTACTGTTGTTACCTTTCTGTGAACTCTAAAAATACAAACATTATTTTCTTTCAGTGAATTCTTGAAAAGACTTTCTATTTCTAGTGAACTCACAAAGAAAAAGTTATTTTTTATTCCCTGTGTGAAACATGTTAATAATATGTATTATTGTATGAAATATATTTTATTCTACAACTTATTTTGTATCTGCTTGCATCTATGACATTGTGTTTGAAAAATAGAAAAATAAAAAATGTTAATTTGTGCCTTTGTTTAAATGTTGCACCCTTGTACCAGCAGCAGTCTTCTGACAAAGAATTTAGTTGGTTCTCTCTCTCCTTTCTGATATTGTACTTGAAATTTTGATCCTTAACAGGCAACCATTGAAACAGGCAACCAACTATAAAACATATTTTACAGAGAAATTATATGATTTTAATGGGTTTTCTATATTAGAGTACACTTATCCTTTTACAAGGAAAAAATAATTTCTTAAGAATAACGTTTGCAATTTTGGGAATATTCATTATCATTCCTAGATTATTTGGAACTTATTTTTTATGGCTTCTGCTTCTACCACTATATTTCATTCTAAAATGTCTAGGTATACAATCTATAAGAGAAAAGTCATTTTTTCTATAAATAGTAACAAACAGAAAAGAATGGTGTCAAATATACTGAGCAAGCCATGTAACACAGGTGATTCTAAATATTTGCACACATAGATACTTATCAATTCAAGTGAAGAGCCCATATTATTTTGACACTGTCCTGACATACATTTTTCCATTGAACTAATGTATGATACTTCCTTCAGTTTTCTTACTCTCCAGCTATGTCTCCTATTATTTAGACAAGTTTTTTTCTATTAAATGCAGTGTAATACATCACAAAATAGGTTTGTTATGTTAAAAGTTGTTTTTTAGATTTTAGTATTTTTTTACAATTATCACTCTTTTAAAATTACAGATGGTATGTTGTCTTCTTTCTAATATAAAAAACACTTTGCTTTTGACCATTTTGAAAAAATACAAATGTAAAGAATGATTAAGAAAATGGATGATTCCAGATTAAAAATATACAAATATATAAATGAAGAAAATTTCAATAAAGTTAAAAATCATTTGAAGCTTTTGCAAAAAATGAAAAGAGACATAAAAGCTTAGAGATTGAAGAAGTTAATCAAGATGGGAAGATAAAGATCTTGATGCTGCCATTTTTATTGTCATTATTCTGTGTAGTTAAAATAGTGACTTTTCATTTTTGCTGTAAATTTGGATATTTTCTCATTTACAATTGTGTACTGCATATCAAGTTCAATGTAGGAGTTGATAGATTCGCCTATCACTGGTTCACACTCCTCCTCAGTCATTTGAATAGGAGTAGTGGTTTATCACTTGTTTCTTGTTTAGGATTGGGTTTCCAGTTCCTTCTAAAATCTTTTCATTCTCCTTCACTTAATGCTATTCCCTCTGCTGTGGCCAAGTATTGAACTCACAACTCTTGGGTCAAAACACTTTTGAACCGCTCAACCAAAGTTTTTATCCACTGGGCCTTGTGTCCTTGGAGATACTCTACCTCTCTAGGTTAAATAAAGTTTTCAGTTCTAAATTTCAACTAATACCACCTGAAGAAATCCAGAGTGTACAACAGCCAGAGCATTGTGAATATGAGGATGACAGTTCGAACAATGTAAATAGTGTAAATCATAAAGTAGTATAGCAATATTTCACTTCATCAAATAATATAAATATTTTTAATAAAAATAGATATTATAATTTGAAATTCACATGGTATATATCATAAAAGTATATCCTAAAAACTTTACCAATATTGATTAGTTAATATTAATTTTGTGAGGTCATAGACTTGAATAATAAAACCTGACAATGTAGGATTATTTCTGAATAATAATAATAAAAAGATTTTCTTCCTAATTGCATAGATTCATTCAGCTAACTAAGAAAGAAATCTGGTTAGAGGAATAATTACAGTTAGATTAAAAATCTTTAATAGTTGACAGTTTTGATTTTAGCAAAATATTTCTTGGACCTGGAGGTGATATGAAATGGTTAATGACATGAAAAATTGAATTGTGCAAATTGTAAGTTGTGTCCATTCATTTGCATTAATATCCTTGGAAAATCACTAATCCACTTCTCTCTCGCCAACTAAATAAATGGAACAGACATGATTCTCTAACATTGGTTGATAATCATTCTAAGGGAAGGACAAACCTGAATTCAAAAGCATAGGGAATGTGACAGGAAACCACTCCAGTGGCTTTGTATTTTTATATTGATACTCAGAAAAGTATTTAAGAGTATTTCTATGTTGAAAGCTTTTCAACACACTTTGAAAAACAGTTTGTCAGTGTCTATTATAATCTTTTATTCTGTAATGATTTAAATTCCATTTGAAGCATAAAATTAGATTCAAAATTTTTCAATTAAATATTAGTTATTTAGACTTATGTGTATGTGATCTCAATTGTTTTGATTTCACATGGTCTCAATGGAATAATGTGATAATAAAAAATGTCCAGTGTGCATAAAAACAAAATGTTCATTATTATTATCAATTGAATCGAAAAGAAAAACGAGACAGAACAGAATTTCTATGCAAAACAAAATTATATTCTATCTTCTTTTGTGAGACCATAATTATCTTTTATTTTCATATGATCTAAACTCGAGTAGGGATGGGATTTTACAAGGCTGGTATTTTGAAAATAATAACTCTTGTTGAAGAGGAACTTTTCTACGATGAGATGTGAATAATAATTGTCTTTTGTTGTATTAATGTGGAGAATTTCTGATTATTTTCTATGTAATGAAGAGTTGTTTCTCTATTTATGTTATTTACAGTCAAATTACTGTCCTTATCTTTGTTACTGTTATCACAACATTTCAGTCCTGTGCCCTCCATTCTTCAGGTAACCTTTAGGGAATTTCAAAATGGACTCTTTATATAATCTACAAGGCTACAATATCTAGACATGGTCAGTGGAATGATATCATCACAACAAAGATGAGGACAGTAGTCCGAATGTAAATAAATGATAACTCCTCACCCCAGAAATTTGCACAAAAGTTGTTTCTTTCTTTCATAAGTGTTCTTTATTATTATAATACCTTTTTCCTGAATTACATGAGTTTTAATAGTAATTATCAAATTTTAGGTAGATTTTTAAGATAATTATTTACACATCCTTAGGAGTTTTTCATTTTGTTTAAATTAAAGTAAATTGTTTAAATTGGTAAGTTAGTTTTCAATTTTTAATATTATATAACTTTTAGTTATTATTTACATTACTCAGACTGTTATCCTCATCTTCATTGCCATATTCACAATGTTTCAGCCGTTGTATGCTCTTTGCCTTCTTCAGGTGATTGGAATTTCGAACTAAACCCTTTATTTCTAGTTCCACATGCCATGCCTCTTCCATAGGGTACTGCTTATACTGACCATTTCTTTTTTGTATGTCTCTGGGTCACCACTTATGACTTTTGCTTGATGTTGTAAGCAGCAGTCAATCCCTTTCTTTACACTGTATGGATGGTGGGAGTTGAAGTTGAGGCAGTGTCTGGAGAATGTTGGCTTGTGGTATATGGATGTCTTGAACTCCTGCTCTGTTCGAGATATTAGTACATCCAGGAGGGCAAGTTTGTTGTTGTTTTCTCACTCCATTGGGAACTGTATCAATGATTTTATTCAGTTCACATTATCCAGTAGTAGCTGGACATCTTCCTGGTGTGGCCAGAGTATAGGGTGGTTTTAGTGGTGTACATTCTAATGCCATTTCCTCAAAGTATTCCATATATATGTTTGCCATTGCTGGTGATAATGGTGAACCCATTGCTAAGCCCTCATCCTATCAATATATGCCTGATCCCATTCCAAAGTATGTTGTTTGCATACAGAAAGTCAGCATCTCCATAAGTTTATCTATTGGTATGCTGGTCTGTTCTCCTAGGGAGGAGTCCAAGGCCAGTCTGTCCCTGATTACCAAGAGTGCCTCCTATGTGGGTACCTTGGTGAACAAATTCACCATGTCCAGGCTCACCATCTGGTTGGATTTGATGGGAGCATTGATTATTTCCTGAGCTGACCAAGCATAGAAATGAATACAATATTGGAACCAGTAATAAAGAGTGCTAGAGAAAAGCAATGAATAACATCAAAAATTGCAATATAAACTCTGGTAAAAAAAAAATGCAATAATAATAACAGAAAAAATTGCAATATGAGCACTGGTAAAAAATGATTGCTGAGACATTAGGTTTATAAGTCCCAAAAATTCATACGCAGATGTTATGAAGGACACATCGCCCAGTGGATAAAGACATTGGTTAGATCCAGTGAATATAGATAAACTGATGGAGATGCTGATTTTCCAAATAGTTGCAAATTCAATACCAGGCCACAGCAGTGGTGAACCAAAAACTTGGAGAGTTAAAGGAAAATAACTGAGACATCTGGAAGAGTCATGGTGCGTGGAACTAGAACAATCTACCCTGGTGAACAAAATAAAGGGTTTCGTTTGAAATTCCAAAATGCTGAAACGTTGTGAATATGACAATGAGGATAACAGTCCAAGTAAAGCAAGTAATCATAATGCCTCATCTCAAATATATAACTGGTATATAGAAATTCTCTATCATTGTTCCAAATTTCCTATTTTCAAAAGACACTGCTGAAGTTTGCCTTGTCTTTCTCTCAAATAATCATGCTATCATTTTTATCTCATCAATTTGAATGTTTCTCTTATTATTTATAAATTAGCTTTGTATTGGCTAAAATTTCCTTCATAATTTATTCAAAATCAAATTTCAATGTCTTTAAAATCATTGACATTTAACAGTGTCATATAAAATGCTTTCACTAACATTTTTTTAAAAAATGCCAAATATATTTCCTATTTGTATATTTTCCTATAATTTATTAAAAATGAAAGCCTATCTATTTTGGTACTTTCTTGACTACAGAATTTTAATTAAATGTTTTAAAATTTAGATGAAAAACAATGAATTAAATTTAATTCCCTGGGTTTTTATTTTTATTATTTCAATAAAACAGAACATGTTAACATTTTTATTCCAACAATTTGCTTACTTAAATGCTTTTTAATTATTTCATTCCTTTTATGGATATTGTATGCTACAACTGCACTTATTAACATGAGTGTAGTTTTAAGTTGAATACTTCAGTTTGTTTCTTTTTTTAACATTAAAGCAAAATTCCAATTATGGCATACTTATATAAATACATCCACCAACATACACACACAATGACATTTTATATGTTCTCTCTAAACTCTACAATAAATGCCTTACATCTTGATTTCATGCTTGTTGGAAATCTTCTGTAGTTCCAGTCTTTAAGAACACAGGCTAAATTATTGGCTTATTAGTCTCTTATCTCTTTTTGGCAAAGTCCTAGATGCTCTAATCAACTCTGAATTGGTTAAGCATCTTACTTCACAGGGTCTTCTTTCAGACAAACAATACTTCTGGATGTCAAGTGCTGATGTGTTATTGCTGAAATAGTCCATCAAACTTTAGATAAGTATAGTGAAGCTAGGGCTGTTGCTTTGGATATTTGGCATGCTGGTCTTCTTCACAAGTTGAAAGGTTATGGAAGATTTTTTATCCAATTCAGTCTTTCTTATCAAATCACAAAATGAAAGTTGTCTTGAATGGCCACTCTTTTAGATCTTTTTGTATTAATCCTTGGATCTATGTTGTTCCTAATTTTCATCAGTGACCTTCCTGATGTTATCAGTTCTCAATTCAGTATCTATGCTGATGATACAACTACTGTATTTTTCGTATTTATTCCTGTCTTATCCAATTGATAAAATCAAATGATGACACAGCTATTGTACTTTTCACATTTATTCCTGTCTTATCCATTTGATAAAATCAAATTGGTAGATGATGGTAAATGATCAAATTGGTAAAATGATGTACAATATGTTGTTAATTGGGGCAAGAAATGCTTGTTAATTTCAGTGCCTCAAAAATGCAATCAGAGAACCTTTTTTTCCCTCCATCAGCATGACTGATGCTAACCTCCTTGCACCTTCTTTGGCTAGTGTTTTCTGCTGATATGAAGTGAAAAGATTGTCTTGAATTAAGTGTTATGTCTGTGCTAGGAAAATTGGTTCATTGTCTTGTGCTAGATAGTTTTACTCACTAGCATCTATTTTACACATTTATAAGTTTACTATTTGTTCATGTATTGAATATCATGTTAAAATTCGAAGACGAAATTTGCAATGTCATCAGTCCTGACTTGGTATTTTGGCTTCAGTATCTTTCCCAATATAGCAATATTGGGAAAGATACTGAATATAGCTTCTGCAATATAGCTTCCATATGCATTTTCTATAAATATTTTCATGGTAATTGTTCTAATGAGCAGTTCTCCTCCTTGATACCTTGACTTTATGAATTTAAGTGTAGTACTTGATTGGCAGGTAGGTCTCATCATTTTACAGTTAAGTTGGCTAGATGTAAGGGTTACTGAGTGTG
This sequence comes from Acanthosepion esculentum, assembly GCA_964036315.1. Classification (NCBI taxonomy): domain Eukaryota; kingdom Metazoa; phylum Mollusca; class Cephalopoda; order Sepiida; family Sepiidae; genus Acanthosepion; species Acanthosepion esculentum. The sequence goes on along the minus strand of OZ038483.1, from coordinate 92,405,064 downwards.
AGAGAATATGAGAGAAAAAAAAATATTACTAAAGAGAGAGTACAATAAAAAACAGAAATTAAGAAAACAGAAAATGATGATTAACATTGCATTTAAACTTTTGAAGATCAAAGTTAATCAGAAGAGCGTTCCACAATCAAGAAGTGTGATTAGCTATTTCAATTGTATAATTAAGAAACCTTGCCACCAATCTAGTACTGCACTTAAATTCAAAGTTGAAGTACCAAAGAGGAAAGTTAATCAGAACAATTACAATTAAATTATTTATAAAAAAAAGGTACAAGGAAGTTAGGTTAAGGCAATGGGGAAGAAAGTGACTGAAGCCAAGATGCCATGTCCTTGTAGACTCAATTTGGCAGAGTAGGGTGTCTGCATGTCATAAAGTCTTAATCTGTTTTCAGAAAGGGAAAAGACATCAGTAATTTATATCTTCTATGTGTTGCATTCCTTCAGTACATTGGCGATCATGGCTCTCCACAATTTCCTACCCTTTGTAGCTCTTAATAAATTTTGTCTTTGTGTTATCTCTCCTAAACCTTGTTCCACCATCCATTTACTCAAATTTTCCAAACTTTCCTTCCTCATTATATGCCCAAGAAATTCCAACTGTTTCTTCCTGATATTAACTATGTGTCCTTTTTGCTTCCATTTTCTGTAAAACTTCCTCATTGCTTACATATTCAGTCTATGGCATTCTCAGTATCCTTCTGTACAACCACATTTCTGTTGTTTCAAGTCTTTTACAAGAACTGTTATAACCCAATTATCAAGCTTGAGTAAATAAATTTAATTCATTATCCATAAACTTTTAATCAAATTATTGTGATATAATGATTGCATATTTTCTGTAAGGTCGAAATTCTTACATTTCATTTTTTATCCTGTTATAACATTAACACATCCTATTCACATATGGAATCTTTTCTATATGAAAGAATTTTAGAAATATTTCTCAGTTAAATTAGTAAACTAGTTTGTAAACTAGTAGGTGCTAGTTTGGTTGCTTTCATGTTTCATGATCATCTGAGCCTTATGTTTTTAGATTTGCTAATTACAATAAAATTATTGTTCATGGTCACATTTTAGCAATGACCGTTGCATTATATGAAAGTGCTTCTTTATTTGTTTAAATCTCTAAAATATTGATTTTAAATATAAAAATGAAGAATTTTCTATTCTTTTTATTTGTTTTTTATATATAAAATTCTTTCTTCCTATTTGTATCATTCTATTTATTCTATATGAAAAATGCAATCAGGATCTGTACAAAAAAATCTGCCTGAAGAGATAAGACATTGCTTATGTAGCAAAATGCACATAGAATAGTGATATGTGGACACTTTTTTTTACTATTTATCAAATTCCAAAGCAGTAACTATATTAGATTTTTTCTATTTTCATGTTATTTTTATATTTACTGTGTCATTATTGCGCTTCATTTAGATCTTTGTATATTTTTATACTGAATTATTGTTTCATATATTTCAAATTAATGCAGAAAATTAATTTGAACTCTTCCAAATTTTACTTCTAAGATAAAAATAATGTGGTTTCATTTCAAAATAATGTCATTATCCATTAATTTTACACTGTGCAATATTTTGCAACACAAACTTTGTGTATTGTTCATTTTTATTTTATTCTGAAATTGAATTTGTTAAAAATAGGCAATGATTAATTCAATAAATTTCTATAAGAATAAATATTTTCATTGTAAGTAGCTATAATTTTGAAGCTAGTAACACAAAATTACTAATACTCTAAAGATTATTATCCAGTGATTCCATTATAGAAAAAAAGTTGTTTTCTTTCAAGATGATGTTGGCTGGATCCACAAGTAAAAGAATTAATTAATGGGATAGTTTGTTAAAAGTAATCAGACTAATTCAAATTATGGTATTTTTTTTAATAACTGATAAGAAATAAATCTTATACTGTTGAAAAGATGGTTGTTTTTATTATCCAACAATTGCAAAATACAGTATATCATGAATGCTATCTATAATTTAGGTTATTAATTTCTGCCTTGTGGGCATATAACTTAGAAGTATAAAATTGCTAGAATGCTCTGGAAACTTAATAAATTATTTTCTAATAAATTATAACTATCACACAATTACTTTTTAAAAAGATCATTAAGTTTCTTGGGATTACTCTTGGTCCCTTTTCATATTACAGTCTTTCATAAATAAATTTTATATATTTGAAAGAATGTATAGGTTATTTAATATGTCCCAGTTTGACGAGGTTTGTTTGATTTGTTTTTTTTTCTTCTGTTAGCACTGAAACTTATGGGTTGTAAGTTCATGAAAATACTTTATTATACAAGAAAACTAAAACCTATAATAAAAATTGAAAACTGCCTTGGTTTGAAGAACAGAAATTATGGTAAGCTTATTTAATGATATCTGCTGTATTAATGGTTGTAAAATGTAAAACAACCTGAATTTTGTGATTAAAACAAAAATAAAATTAAAACTAGCATGAACTGATAATTCTTTATAGAAGAAATTCAGACAAGTAAAATAGCATAACAGTTTTTTTTTCAAGTATTAGATAATCATTTTTTCAGATTTCTAAAGAAACTGAATGGATAAACAAAAGAATAATTTTATAGAAATAAAATAATGCCTCCAGGTATATGAGTAGCAGTTATAATTCTGCAACTCTGTTGCATTGTAATATTGTATTTTATTTTACAATTTTATATATAAATTGACTAAAATTTATTTTAGTTTAAATGTAATGTACAATTATAGACTTTTACCTCATAGTATTGTGTAAAATAGAATAAATCATTATATTTTAAAATTATCAAAACATTAATGCAAATTACTTCCTAACTCCCAAAAGTTAAATACTTTAAAACTTTATTTTTCAGATAACTATATCTCTTTTTCAAAAAACAAGCATTAGTTTCTTTAAATTTCTTAGAATTTATGGCTTGAAATTTTATACAACTATAAATAGCCTTGAATATAAATGGAAAAATATTGGGTGAAATGTAATGAAAATTGTAAAGATGTATTACTGATAATTAATAGTTGTATCTCAAGTAATGCAAATAAATTTGGTTGATTCAACAATGGAAAAAGTAAAAGTAAAAATACTTTGCAATATTCATATATGAATTTCTTAAAGATATTCACTAAACTAAATTAAAATCTTTCTAAAACTGTAAAAGCTTTTATGTCTAACAAATGATCACTATAAAGAGTGCAGCTAGCATAATACAGGAATTTAAATAAAAGTATAAAATTCTTGCCAATTTCAGGTAAAAATAATTTTATGAAAACTATTAAATTTAATTTCTAACCAATTCACCACAAGCAAAGCAATAACATCACTAAGACACATGAGTCTAGTGAAGTGAAAGAAAAGGAAAAGATTAGAAAGAACCAGAAACCCAATCCTAAACAGGAAACAAAAGATAAACCTCTACTCCTGTTCAAAAGACCAAGGAAGAGTGTGAATTGGATGATAAGCAAACATATCTACTCTTATTAAATTTATTAAATTAAATCTGAAAAAACATTTTCAAATTTCAGTTATTTAATATGAAAATATGTGTATATCTACAAACGCAGAACAACAAATTGCCGACCATATGTAACATTTGTTAATGTATTTTTGAAATTATTGAATACATTTAACTGCTTTGTATCTCCAAAGAAATATTCAGAAAATTAAACTTTAAAGAATTAAAACTTTTGATAAAGCAGCAGTTAAAATTCAACAATGAGAACAAAATACAAAATCTTATGAGAATATTGTGCTATAGAGAATGAATAAATGACAGCAATAAATTGGAAAAACCAGAAATTTAATCAATATGTATCAATGATTAACTGATTGAATTTTAAAAGTTTATAAGAAAGATTTTTACTATTTCAAGTTTCAAAATAAAGTAAAATGTTTAAACAATCAGAAAAGTGAGATAAATTAAATAGAAATACAACATATAAGTCAAATATATTCCCTAACTCCACATTCTATTATTTCTCAAAATACTATAATTGCATTAAGCTACTAAGAAATCAAATTTGTTGAAAGGATTAAAAAATGAAGTAATATTTATCCATTATAACATTTTTTCTTCAATAAAGCAGTAATAAATTAAGGCAATAAAATTCATGATAATTTCTCAATCACATTATTTGAAATGATTTTGTACATAAAACATTTTCTTAATCTATAAATAGAATGAAATCAACATTTAATGGTGAACATGACAAAAATGTTTTGATTCATTAATCTACTTTTATTTTCATCAATATTGACATTTTAGTTTGTTCCCAAATAAACTGCTTAATATATATATATATATATATATATATATATATATATATATATATATATATATATATGATAAAATCCTTAAAGTTTGTAAGTTCAAAAGAAAGTAAATTAAAAAAAACAAACAAAGCTATCAATAATGCCAATGATGTCTTGGATCAAAATTAAGTGAATTAATGAAGCAGTTTTCATTATGCTTAGAAGAGAAAATTTAGTTCAGCTGTTAAAAAAATGAATGAAAAAGCTAATTAAAATCATCACAGTATCCATAGGTTTAATCAGCCTCACGATTTTAAGCTTCTGGCTATGTTCTCAGAAATTAAAAGTAAATTTCCATTTTTAGCATTAATTCTCTGTTTTATTTTATAGTAACATGCAAATTTTAAAGTGTGTGTACTTATTTAGTTGTATATGTACTCATTGACTGAAGTGTAAATTAAATCTGTGTGTGTGTGTGTGTAACTGAAAGAGAGAGAATATGATGGAATAGTAAATATATAAGATAATCTGGAAAACTTTTATTTTGATCATTGAAACATGCCAAAATAGAAGTTTTATAAATTGTCTTATATATATATATATATATATATATATATATATATATATATATATATATATACACAAATTGAAAAACTGCTGAAAAGTGATGGTTTTCATGTCACTTTTCATGTGGTGTGTCTATGTAAGAGTAACAAAGAAGTTTTAAGGAAAATAGAAAGAAAAAGGATGCTGGTATGTAGAATCAGAAAGAAACAGCTGAAATTTCTAGAATACAATGTGGAAGGTGGGCTTAGAGAATTTGATACTCACAGGACAGTGAAACCACAAGTAACCTACCCAACAAATTTGCGTAAAAGGATGGCAAAACAGAGAGTGGATGGGATGGTGAAAAAATAATATAAATTAAAAGCTTCATACTGAAGATATATGTTACATAGAAAAAAGGTTTAAGTTGACTCAGTCCAACAAATTTTTCCTCATCAATATTAAGCAAAGATAATTTTGTATACAAACATACATTTTCTAAAAATGTAATTCTCCTTACAAAAATGTAATTCTCCTTACACTCTTACACTCTGCTTTTATGACCTGAACTTTACTTATATAATATTTATATAACAATTTATTAGATTTAACTTGAAAAAAAAACAAAAACAAAATGTGAGTGAAACAAAAGAACTTTGAGGAAAAGAGAGTAAATGCAAAAAAATGGCTATTGGGATGAGTGTAAAGTTATTTATATCAAGTCAGAGATATGCAAGGAGCAGTTGAATCTTGAATTTGACTTGTTGGTTTTTGCTATATGTTGTGAAGAATTCAATTGCCTTTCTCCTCTTAAATTTTGATAAAGAACAAAATAATATGAATGAAGCATTTTAAGTTTAAAAAGAAAATCTTTTTAATCAACTGGAAAAATTAAAAACTATAATAAATATAGAAGTTAGTAATCTGTTTACACAGCAAGATTTAAATTATTTCTTTTTCAGAATGTCTATTATCTAAGAAATAAAATAAATTTGATTTAAAAATCAGTGAGTGTCCATGATAACAGACCTGAACATTTGTCACCTGTTTTTCTAAGAGAAAAAGAGTACATTTTTTAATGTATTATCTGGTTAAACAGGATATAAATAAATTTGAATAAGTTCAAGTAAAAGAGGAAATTTAGAATATTTTTATAATGGAATAAATGAACTATAAAATTATTTCATTTTTATCAAACTTTTCTTACAGTGTTTATTTGACTAAAGCTAGAATATTTCCATTTTGTTTAAGGAATATAAGGAATGATCCTCACTTTTGTGTTCAGAAAATGTATAAGGGAATAAAGAAATCCATACAAAAAGCAAACTTCATAATGGGGAGTGATCATTGAAAATGATGCGTTAGTCCAAAAAATATTTAACAGTTTTCTTCAAAAGAAACTTATTTAAAATAAAAACAAACATGATTGCAAAGTTTTTTCTCTTTTTTTTAAAGGAATTTTTTATCTTCATTTGAAGATACTGAAAATAGAATCTGATTGAAATTTTTCAAGTTAGGTGATAAATATCAGAAAGTTGATGTAATTTTTATTGAATTTAGAAACATTAAAATTTTACAAAATTTAAAATACAATTAAGAATATCAAAGTCTGAATTGGAATCGAAAGTATCACAAAATAATTTTTATGTAACTTAATCTGAATCAATATTAATAATAAAAAATAATGAATCAGTATTAAACTTTAGGAAGTTTTTTGAATTGTTTGCCAAAACCAAAAATTCTATATGTAATACAAAGCCTTATTTTAGTAAATTTGTATATAAAAATATGAAAACCAGGAAAGAAATTGAACTGATACTTTATTCCAGAGAGTCTACAAGAATTCATAATCAAACTAGAATCCTGATAATGGAAATATTGGTTGAAAGTAAAAAAAACTCAATAAATAAAGTTTATACTAAAAAGTTTATCTTTCTTACCGTTTTTTCCTTCGTATATTTAGTCCATTTAAAATTGCTGCATATTGTGATTGCTTCATTTCATATTGAGATTTTTTCCATTTCAGGTAGAGTTGCTTCCAAAGAACACTCATACTGATCTTATATTCCTCTCAATGGCAACTTTTAGGCTCAGATTGGCAATTTATATCACCACTCTAATCCAAGAGCTTGATTTTATTGTGGGCAGTTGTTGCAAACAGTTATTTGCAAAGAGGGTGGGAACAGGAGTTCATGCAAGCAGACAGAACAAGAGAAAAAGATGATTTGATAGAGGGGAGGGAAGAAAATCTTCCAGCGCATGAGTCCATATGAATGATCAGCTTGTTGAAAAGTTCTACAAGCATTAGAATGTCTAATTCTGGTTGAATAACTGGCTCTCCCAGCCCACTTAATAGCAGTAGTGCATTCTGGATAAGGGATGATAGTAGCAGTAAGAGTAATGACAGCAGAATCAGTAGCTGTTTCTAGTGCAATCCACAAATGTTTGCAGATCAATTTTTAAAGATAACACAGTGAGTATACTGTTACATTGGAGAACCCAGTCTGTTTCATTACAGACAATACTAACACTAGTAGTAGTAGTAGTAGTAGTAGTAGTAGTGAAAGTATCAGTATTGTCATTGGGAAAAGGAGCATTGGCACTCAGTGATTATACCAGTCATGTCACCCTTCTTTGCCCACTTATCAGGCATCAACTTGCAGCTTGCTGATCAAATAACTGATACATAATCAAATACAGAGACAGAGAGAATGAGTAAGGAAGAAAAAAATTCCATAAAAGAATGATGTTGTGGAATGTTGAAGCAACAATGGCACAAGAATCCTTTTCTTTATACAAATCTCTTGGGAACATGTTGAGTTGACAAAATAATTAGATTGGATTGATTGAAACTTTCCTGATCACAATTCATTCTCATTCCAACACTTGCTCAATTATGCATTTTTTCTCTATGCACAAAAATCTCTGACTTTTTCACAAAAGAATATTTTTTAAAGTTGCACAATTCATGAATAAAATGCATTTGTGTTTAGAAGACAAAGAATCTGAGAAATATGTGCAGATGCTAAAATTCCATACTTTTATGATTCTTCAATTCTAAAACTGGTAACTCACCTCTTTAACAATACAACTTTCATAATTATATTTAAAATAAAAAATGATTCAAATACAAAATACCATATTTCCACTGTTTTTCTTTCTTTTTTGATATGTTACCAAATAAAAGTAATGCCATACATTAGTAGCATTGGATATAAAATGACTTAAAAGTGTCTAAACTACAATTGAAATAACAGAAAAAAGAATTATATTATTATAAAAGATTTTCTCATAATTATTTTAAATTGTTCATAATGTTCTATACTAGTATAAAATGCCATGAAAGTGTTTCTTATAAGTAAATCTTTTAAAATCAAGTTTGTTTTGTTGTTACCACAAATAAAAACAACAAAAATAATTAGTTCAGTAATATGACTGGAATGAATTTAATACAAGGCCATTGATAAATAGGCCTTGAAGTTGTATGCCTGAGGGCTCTCACTGGAGGCAGGCATGTACTGGTTTAAATACTAAACTACAATTATCAGAATATTTTTTATAAGGAATTGTTAGTGATTTTCAATAATTAGTTAATTAGTAAATCTACCTAATAATATGAAACAAATTATTATTTTTATTGATCAGAAAGTAGAGAAAATATAACTGGAAATCAAGCAGAAAATGATTTCAACTTTAAAAAACATAGCACTTATGACAGAAGCATAAAAATAAGTATTTCAAATGCTAAGAAAGTTTGTTCACTGTGTTGTGTGAGACAATTTTTCTTTCTGTAATCTATCTTACATATCTATAAGTCTACTATTTGTCCATACTTAGAATATTGCTACCATATATGGTTTGGTTCCCCTGCTATTTATCTTGAGCTCCTTGTTAAAATCCAAAGAAGAATCGGCAATATTATTGGTCCTGATCTGGCGGCTTGGCTTCAGTCACTTTCCCACCACTGTAAGGTTGCCTCTGTATCTTTTCTATAAATACTTTCAAGGTAATTGTTTGGATGAGCTCTTTGTTATGGTGCCTAGACTCTTTGAATTTAAGTGCAGTATGAGACTAGTGAAACAGTCTCACCAATTTACAGTTGAGCTGGCTAAATGTAGCCATAAATTCTATGTCAACAGTTTCTTTTCTTGCTTGTGGAACTCCCTTCCAGCTCCATGCTTTCTAGCCAACTTTAATTGGCAAAAATTTAAATGCAATGTCAATCACTATCTACTGTTCTCCAATTTACTCTTTTCTCTACCTGTTCATTATTAATGTTTCTGTTCTTAATTCTTCCATACCCTGTAACACCTTGTGTATTAGTGGCTTTACTGCCTTGCATGGGGTGATACCAATTCAAAAAAAAAAATAATGAACAAGAGACTTAGGGAAAAAATAATTTTGTCAATATTCAAAAGATTTATCATATTTAAAAACTTTCACACACATTATTTGCCCTTATTTCATTGAATATGGAGAAAAGAAAGACAACTTCAAGACTTTCAGTGCTGGTTCTTTAGTTGTCTTAGGAGATTTAAATGAAATATTTCTGGACTTAAATTTAAATATTTCTTGAAAAATATATTTGATAATAATTGCATTCTCTTCTTCCATATTGAAATGATGAATTTCAGAAATTAAGTTAGAGCTAAAAAATTTGTACAAACATTTAATTTCTTAATTTCACATTAAATATTATGAAACAGAAAAGCATATGCTGAATTGTACAAATCCTGAGGAATTAAAAATTTTTTGTGATTGATTTCTTTAAAAAAATCCCCATAATTCTGATAATAAAAACAATAAATCTTTTCTGGGACAATCTTTATGTGAAACATAATCATGAATATAAACAAGTGACATTTTGATATTATTGAGGATACTAAAGCTATAAGATCTCCAGAACCATGTCAGAACTTAGCAAATTGTTTGTCTTTTCAAATAATGTGTCAAATTCCCATAGTGTAACATAATTAAAGTCACTGTTGAGTAAATATGTGCAAATATCAATAAAACCATTTCATATATGCTCAATGGCCATACTAACATACTGTATAAATGATTTAAATCTCTTCCCTAGCTTTCTTTTCATTTTTTCAAAATTAATTAAAAATGCTAAATTTTCATCATTTATATGTGATACAAATTTTTACAGAGGATCATTTGTCTTAACATCTTCATACATTTCTTTCGTGCTGATCATTTTACAAAATTTCAAAACTTCCTCAATAAAAGCAATGGTTTCTCCTGTATCTTCAATATTTAATAACTGGTAAGTTTTAATTATAGCTACAGTCTTATCACAAAATGCTTTTAAAAAGTGGGGAAACATTTTGTCTTTCAATTGGTTTTGAACAAATTGATACTTCTTTGGTCTGGTTTGAGAGTTTAACAAATTGACTTTTTTCAAGTTCAAAAAGTCTTTCCACAATTTTGCATCTTCTCGTTATTTCCTTACCTTCAAAATAAAGCCATAATTTTGAACAAGCTTCAGTTATCCAATTATTATGAATACTTTTAACTCTATGGACCTATCAAAAAATAAGTATATACAATTTTTATTAATCCAAGGTTTATTTTCAAGTGTCACATTTATTGGAAAAAGCTTGATTTATATGATTATTGTCACATATAATTGCAATTGCCTGTCCATTTAAATGATTGATTAAATTAATACTTGTCACTTTTTTTTTACATAAAATTTCTAAACCCAGAATCATGTTAATCAGTTTGTTAACCATGTAAACATCACAATAAACAGAACTGTTTTTGCTAATTTCTCAGAATTGTCAGCAAAACCAAATATATCATCTCCTTGGTATTGTAAACTTACTTTGATCTACTAAAATTACACATTTTCCCCTTCACAAGTTTGCTAGGTAGCTCTCCAAGAAAATTAAAATCATTTAATTTGGATATATTTTATGTCAAAGATCTTAGTGTTCATGTACTGGGTAGCTTGCAATCAGCTTAGAGTTTGTTATACAAAGATCTAGACATTCAAAATATTCAAATACATGGACAAAAGATTCTGACTCAACTGACATAACTGCAATATGTACTTTAAAAACTTTTTCTTTTGGTCAGTTGCAAACTTAAGGTAATATATTGCTTCATCAATCTGTGACCAGTGCTGAAAAATAGTTACTGTTTTTTTAAAGAGAAATTATTGATATATGCCAGTATGGTAGCATAAGTTTGAATAACTTCAATGTTTGGAAGATTTTAATTTTTAAAAAAATATGGGCATACCTTCAGTTATAATAATTAAAAAAATCCCCAGACTAAACAAACAGTTGATTGTTTGATTTATAGCATTTCACTGCAGACACAAAATCATGATGGTCAATATTGGCACACAAATTGTCAAAATTTACAATTGTTTTTTTGTTTTTTACAAGAAACTGTGTTGACCTATCATTTTGCATTGTTTGCACAAAAGTAGAAGTTTTTTGTTATTTGTGGTTTAGGTGAAAAGACTACAAATAGAATAGTAATGGTGGCTCTTAAGGTTGTATTTTCCCCACAGTTGCATAGCTAGAAGGAAAATGTCTTTCAACAACAGTTTTTGGATGATTAGACAAAATACCTAAACACTGTTCATTGTAATTGCCATGGCACTCTGTTACACAAAATTTTGAGATGTCCAATAAATTTAAAATAATCCAACATAAGTCTAAAAGACGAAAACTATAGAAATAAAAGAAAATAATATCAAAACTTTTCAAATTAAGCATACAACTCCTATTTTACCTGGTTGTACAACTTCCAGGCCTTGTTATATTGTTGTGGACACCCCCGAGGGGAGGGCACGATGGCCCGGGCACCCCCGAGTCATAGATGAACGATGTCACAGGGAGCCCGCCACATTTTTACTTTGTGATCTGACCAGGTGAAACAATATGGACAACAGAACGAAGATGTGTATAAATTATGCAGGGGTTTATTACATGAAGGAGAATAGGATGTATATTGGTAATGCCGGCGGTTGGTCGTTGCTGATGCGGACGCTCCGGTTGAGGGTTGATGAGTGGATGCTCCAGTCAGGTCAACGGTTGGAGGTTGTTGATTGTGTGGATGCTCCGGTCGTGTCGACGGTTGGAGGTTGGAGTGAGTGCCGAAGAACCTTCCATAAATAATTACTATCAATAGTGTACGGGAAAGGTTGGAGGTTGATGATTGCATGGCTGCTCCGGTCGTGTCGACGGTTGGAGGTTGGAGTGAGTGCCGAAGAACCTTCCGTAAATAATTACTATCAATAGTGTACAGGGAAAGGTTGTAGACGACGTGCGGGCGGCGGCCAGTAGGAGTGGCATGCCGAGAGTCAGAAGTGTAGAGTGAGAGTGAGAGTGTGTGTGTGTTCCAACTCGCGTCCAGTTGACTGACGAAAAAAAAAATGGGAGCGTAACTTAATACACAGCCAGGGGCGGCATCCTGGCGTCGAGGCCAGGTGCCTGTGCACCGACTGAGTCAGAGCCGACCGGTCAGTACCGTGGATTTACTTGACCTCCCACAGGGCCAGGTTGTGACACAAGGACGGGGTTTAATGTGGGAAGGGAGAGGGAGTGGACCCGAGTTTTCACCCAGGTCGCAGTGCTTTGGCTTTAGCTGGTCTTAGCTTGTCCAAGCTGGTCTTTAGCTGGTCATAGCTAGTCATAGCTGGTCTTTAGCTGGTCTTAGCTAGACATAATATAAGTAAATAATCTTAATTTAATGCAATCACAAGTTGTGAAAATTGGACAATTTCTATCCTTATCTTAAATATCTGGTTGGCCACTGTGTAGCTACAAAAATAGGTTTGATGAATTTCAGGATGAATAAGAGGAGATTCGTATCAAGAGAAAAGTAAGAGCTCCTCTTTCAATCTTGGAAAAATTTCTTCAAGAAAATTTTGACTCTGGAGATATCTTGAAGAATAAAACTAGTGTTTTGAAGATGTACTGAAAAAAAATCTTTCATTCTAAGAGCTGATTTGGATTATTGATTTCATTATTTTTGCAACATTTCAGCTGATCCATTCTTCAGCTTTCACAATCCATATGAATTGGTGTGTTCTTTTTATGTAGTGTTTACAAGTCATTTTGCCAGGGAATGACATTAGTAATTTGAACAAATTTTGGAATAATTATTCTCAAAATTACAGAGGGTATCTTTTGTCTTGTATAAGAAACATAGATGTTTATACAAATAAATCCATTAGTCTTTTGTTAGTAAATTTTATTAAATTTAATTGGAAATTTTTCTGTAAATGTTTTGAAGCAAAGTCCATCAAATACGTTGCAAAGTCTTTACCTTAGAGAATTCTTGAAGTGAAAAAGTTTGGAAATTTCCAAATATTTCCAGTTCAGGAAGAGAGAAATTCTATATTTTCATTCTTGCTTAGTAGAGCAAAGGAGAGAAAAAAAGAAAAGAATAAGCATAAAATTTAACAAGTATCTCAAAGATAATTTTTCTTGGCATATTTTTTCATTTATTTTCTATTTTTATTTACTTGATAAGCCATTTTATAATGAATAATTTTTCTTTTTTGTAAGTTTATTCTGATGAAAGACTATTTGAAAATTTATTTAGTTTTCATTAAATTACATCACTTCTCTCTAATCCATTTTTCTCCTCTATCATTTGTCCATTCAGAACAGAAATTATCAGCATTTATTATAAATTTAGTTACAAATAAACATCTGAAGAATCATAGTTTAAACGGACAATCAATTTTTTAAATAATTCAAAATATTTATATATAATAGATTCAGAATAGCTAAATACACATGTACAAGGTGGTGCTGAAAACTCTCACTTAACAAAATTAGTATTCTGATGTTTGGTCAATGAAATACTAAAGTAGGTTAGGGATCAGTAAATAAGTGTGTGTGTGTGTGTGTGTGTGTGTGTGTGTGTGTGTGTGTGTGTGTATGATATAAAAATATAAATTAAAAGGGGTGTTGAAAAGTTCTTGACTTGATTCAATTTCCTTACCCAAAAAATAAACAGAAATTCTTGGGATCCTATCTTAGTTAGTCTGAGAACTTTTCACCACTCCCTTAAATGTAGTAATTTTTACATATACTTTTTATAAACCACACTTGAGGAGTAAATAGATAAGAATTAGGGGAAATTAGTTTTTTAAATATTATTTCTGACAAAATTATAGCATTTTGGACATTGAGAAACTTTAAAATACTTTTGTATGTTCTACAGGTTATCGTTATACTTTCATTGCTAGATGCTAGTTTTGAAGGAAATTAAACCAAGTTATAAATGGAATTATTTTGAGTCACATACCTTGGATCTGATACTGACTATTCAACACTAAGTGTCTCCAATACAATGCCTAATTCATCAAGATATTTATTTTAAACTATATATATATATGTGTGTGTGTGTTTGTGTGTGTTTGTGTGTGTAGGTGTTATGATATAATCAACCAATGAGCTTTTACTGAAATTTATGGAATAATTTATTATATTTGTTGGTTTTTACCCCAATTATGGTAAGAAAGCCATAGAATCAAACACTCTTAACAGAGGAACAAAATAAATGCAAAATCACAAGTCTTGCTTGAACCGGAAGAGGGAGACATAGAGCAGGGAGAAGAAACATTTTATTTACATTACTATACATACACAATATATCTCCCTTAATCTTAACTCTTCCACTCACACTTATATTCCAGTTGTATCAGGATACATATTTACATAGTAAGTATAAATTCATGTAATTTTTCTAACATTGCCTTCATTGTAGGTTTTATAACATCTGCTACATTATCTACTGTATGACAATAAACAATGTTAATTTCACTATAGAAGATATCTAATATCAGTAGATCAGCATCTTTAAAGAGCAATTGCTTCTTGGTTATCCTGAACACTGCATATTGACACTCATTGTTTAATAACTGCACAAGTTACAAACTTTTCAGTTTGAGTTCAACACCAATTCTGCTTTATATGTTGACAATAACTGGATTTCTTTTTTGGAAACAAGACCATTTTTAGTTAAACTAAAATATCTAATAGTTCTTCATTTGTCATCAATATGAACATCAAATTTCAGGTTTTTCTTCACTTATAACAAAACATGATTGTTTGTACCTTTTAAATAATATAATATGCTTAGTTGTAGTCCAATGTTGGTCATTTGACTTGCATCAATATTGTTATAACTTACTAACAGACTAACTAAATGACTGGCTTGCTGAAATCATCAAATAAATCAGACTACTAACTACTTGGATTGGCATCACTTTTGGATACCTATTTTCTATTCACAAGGTGTCACCTTTTGTTTACAGTTTGACTTTCTTCAATACTTTTGATGTGCACTTCTTATTTTCACAGTTCTTTCCTTTGTTCATAGGAAATACACAAGTTTGCTAAGATCTTTAATTTTGCTTTTAATTGTCAGCATTTCCTTTACATTATTAAACAAGACTGTTCTTTAGCAGCAATCATCATCATCATCATCATCATCATCATCATGTAATCCAGTAATTATGTCCACACAAGCATGTATATGCATAAAAGCTGAGTATCATCTACCATGTATTCAACTGTGAATGCAGAATAATATTTTTATTACTTCCAAGCTCTCAAGAAAATTTAATTTCGGCATTAAATGACCCATAAAGGAGTTGATATGCTATTAACAGACAAATCAAATCATTATCATTTAAGAATGTTATGTTTTTATTTAAAAAAATCTAGGCCATGTTTGGGAATCCATAAACGTTATGTTCCTCATATTTTGTGTGATATAGACAGCAAGTCCATAAGTTTTAAGCGTAATGACTATTCAGTCACACTGTTTTGAAAAGATCTTATTTCACTTTATACTGTATAATGATGTGTAATGTTCCTTCAACAACATAATGGTCTTGTAATATTTGAAAAACCCTTCCAATGTTTGTGGCTTCTTCCATAATGAGAAAGATGTCATTCAGAAATTGGATTAATTCAACATAAAATTCTTCATTCTCTTGTGCCCACGTCATCCTCATTAGGGCTGGGCAATTGAAGAATCAGTCATTCATGACATAAGTCACAGAAAATGGATGAGAGAGGAGAAAAATATTCTAGTACCTGTACAAAAACACACTCATGTATATCCACTAAAAATATTGTTAGAGCAAGAAATTTTTGTTATAGACAGAATTTGTAGTAAGTTCTATTTACATTCATCAATTACTAGATTTTGATTCTATAAAATATAAAATTATTTATGTTTATATGTTAACTAAAAATTGCAAAATCCTTTGGTTGGATAAATGGATTTTGATGTTTTTATTTACTGATTTTTTTAAATGAATTTGCAGTTAACATGGAGTTTTAACAACAAAGAATGTTGAAAATATTTTTTTTTTCTTGAAGAATTTAAAGATTTATGCTTTTAGTGTAGCAGTTTAGATATGATATTTATTTTCTTCTGCACTGATAAATTCAGTTTTTGCCATTTTATTTTAACAAAGAAAAGGAGACTTATTTAAAAAAAGAAAAAGTGAAAAGAGTTTAAGATATTTTTCAGTTATTGATTAAGAAGACTATTTGGTTATCAAATAGTCTTCTTTAGAAAAATGATATCCATTAAATATAGTTTATTTTACTTTAATTATGCAACATGAACTTTAAGCAGATTTTGCAAGGATATAAGTATTGTTCGTACATATGAAACTGCAGTTGTGTTCAGTGCAAGGATTATTATGGATGAAAATTGCATTTTAATGAATTACTATTATTATACAACTTGTATTAATTGCTTTTTCTCTCAATGTATAACATATTCTTCAATTATTATTGAACTTTTAGAGAAATGTTATTTATGGATAATTTATTAAATAACACTGGTTTATTGTTTGGGCTTGCAACATGAAAATCTTTCCTCTTGTCAAAGCCGATAAATTCAAATGCTATTCTGACATTTGGACAATTTCATGCATTAGCATCTCATCAGGGTTGGATCAAAATACAAGCAAGCCTAGCATTGATTTTGAACATTGATTTCTCTATTGCGGAGTTGAGAATTAGAATTTGTTTTGGGAACCCTACTAGAACAGTGTATTTTATGATTGTACCATTTTCTTTTCTACAAACATATAAAACTTGTTTAAGATTCTAGCAATCCTTAGATTCCTTAAGATTTTGAAAATTAAACTTTTATTATGTCAATGAAAAATAAATGGTGCAAGATTGAAGTTGCTAACAAGTTTTGCTTTTTTCTTTTATCTTATACAATAATTCATTGACTTTATCTTCTGTTCACTATTCTAGTATCATAAAACATAATCATTTATTTAACACACAAAAACACCTAAAACAATAATTTTCCTGAAGTCTTTTCTTGTCTTTGTGTTAACTTTAAGAGTAAAAACAACAGATTGGTTTGTAGGAAGAAAACTGAGTAATATTAGACAAATATATGACAAGAAAAAAAAAGATGAAAGTTCAATCTCTAGGAAGAGATACTGTGTATAAAAAGATAAAATAATTACGTCTGGTTATAAGCAACTTATAATAATTTGCTGGTAAACTGTTCACTTACAGTTCAGCATTGATTAAACAGCATACTTTACTGTCATTTGGGTGATGAGAAAGTTGTTTTTAACTTTCTCTGTTTCTTAATAATTCATTCAAAAAGCTCATTTATTTATGTCTGGTTATTAATTTATGCTTTATTCATATAGAAAATTCAAAAACTGAATATTATTTATTATCTATTCAAAATATTTCATCATTTTTGCATTTTGTTCCTGAAAATAAAATTTTTTTCTAAATGAGTTCTTTTTTTTCTCTTAAACACTTACATTGAGACAATAATTATTGTGAAGGATGATGAAATCCAAAGAAGAATCTGCAATGTTATAGGTCCTGACCTGGCATCTTGGTTTTATTCACTTTCCCACTATCTCAGTGTAGCTTCCCTGTGCCTTTTCTATAAATACTTACTAATGTAATTATGAATTTAAGCACAGTACTTGATTGGCGGCAAGGTCTCATCATCTTACAGCTGAAATGACTAGATGTAACCCTAAGTTCTATGCTAATAGTTTCTTCTATTGCACTTCTCATTTGTGGAACTCTTCCAGCTTCTTGCTTCTCAGTCAAATTTCATTTTCAAAAATTTAAATACAATGCCAATCATTATTTTCTATCTTCTTAAATCTTGTTCTTTTATTGTCCTCTGTCCTTAGTATATTTTCTTATACTCTCTAATACTCAGTAGCCCCTTGCATCTAAAATAAAACATCTTGTTCTAAAATTACAGTAAATTAACAAAATGATGTTATTTTAAATATCTAAAACAATTATTTTAAATTTACTGTTTTTAGATTTCTTAAATTCTTAAAGACTATCACCTAATGAATTTAATAAAATTATAAAATGTATAATTTCAAGGCAGAAAACATGTAAATAAGATTGATTGCAAAACAAAAAAAAATTATTTAAACTTTTATAGAAAATTATATTTTTTTTAGCTATAATTATTTAAGCTATATTAGAATTAACATATGACTGGCTGTAGAAAGTAGAACAAAGAAATTCAACAAATTCTTCTGGGCATTATCATCTTTTAAATAATAGAGGCTTTTTGGAATGAGTTGTCTGGATGCTTTGTTTGAGCAATCACATGTGTCACCAAATGTGGCAGGGAAAGTGTAATATATAAAGAGAAGAGTGAATCAAGGCTGTGGTTTATAGTATCATTAGTTTTTCTGCTTCTATTTATAGCTCACTCTCTTTTCACCATTATGCTGATAATCTTCAGAGCAGCCTATTAAAAACAAGTGTGTCAGATCAATGCATTTATTACAATTATGTTTATTAAAGACATGTGTGTCATTCAATCGCACAATGTGTCAATTCAATCATTCACAGGAGGAATTTTTGTTAACTTTGTCAGATTAAAAACATGCATTATTACCTCACCTTCCAACCTTGTTCGAAACTGTTTCAATAAGATCTATAATAAATAGTAGCATCAAGACTTTTCAGGTAATTATTAGGATGCAATAAACATTCATATGAAGATAGTTGAATTAATAAATATTTAAAATTACCATTATTTGTGATTTTTCTTTTCAATAAAACATTTTAACTTCCTCATTTTGATTAAATAGTTGTATGAAAAAAAACATGGTAATTATTTACAAAAATTAAAAGTGTAAAAAGAAAACTGAATATTATAAAATATAACAAGAAATTTCCTAAGGCAAGGCAAGAAATAATATACAACACAGGCGGCAGTTTGAGGGCAAAAGAATTCAGAGCATTTCAGAGAAACCTATGTTGATTTTTATGGTGTACAAAGCAAACCTCAGAGAAAGAAAGTGGGAAGACATTTGTAAGTGATAAAACAAAAAAAAAAACAATAAAAAAAACCCCCAGAATTATTTTATTTAAAAAGTCCACAGCCTGAATTTTGATTTGAAATTCTATACATTTTGCAAGTAAATTATGCTCTTAACTAATTTCCCTCTGCAAAAAAAAGCTACCATTAAAGATAAAATGAGCAAAATTTCATTCTTAAAAAAAGGAAATTTATTTTCCGAAAACACATTATTTAACAGATTGACTTCATTCATCAAAGAAAGAATATTAAGATGGCTGAAAAAAAAATCATGTTAACTGCTTTCAAATTTTTATTTACGTTACTTATTTTCAATTTATGAAGTTTTTCCATTTTCTTTGGAATAAAGATTTTAACTTCCAATGACCTCTTTTGCTATGTTGAAAAAAAAAGTCTTATTTAACAATATATTTAATTTTTTAAATATGAAAAAAAAAATGACAAAGCATAATACAATGTATTATCTTTACAAAAAGAGTTGAAAAAACACATTTTAAAGCAAAATACAATAAAAGATATTCAAGTAATTATTTATAAAAGTAACTGGATACAAAATTCATATGAATCCAAAAATTTACACTGCAATTGTTTTCACTCTTTAAATATCACAAAACAAATTACAAATGTTGGAATTATTAATTTTTGTACCCTGTTTTTAAATTTACATCTTTAAGAAATTTTTTCTGTTGACAATAAATACATAATAGTTGGATAATTGAATAATTGCTCAATTTTCCATGTTGTGGTTTACATTAAAATAGAACTGAAGTTACTTCCACCCCCTTAATCATTCAGTTATCATTCATACTGTTTCTGCTCAGTTTAACACAAAAGCAATAATCAAGCTGTACTAAATAAGAAATGTTTAATTGAGAATTAAAGGTTATTTGGTTTTTATCATTATAAACAGTTATAATAAGCTTTGAATATAAATTACTTTTAATGTATTTAATGTACAAAATGAAAAAAATGATTAAGATTTATTTTTTGACTTATCTGATTTTTTTCCATGAAATTTCACTCCTTGAAGTATTTTATTAGAAACAGATTAGTTTTGTTAACATTGCAAACCTTTAAAAATTGAAATAGTTCTAGATGGATTTCATGAAATGGGAGAGAGAGAGTGACAAAAGACAAGTCCTGAAAATGAATCTATAGAGACAGATTGTTCTTGTTCTACTATTGTGTGTGCCATTGTCACAATACAGTATGTGGCTCAAACTGGTGGTAGGTGGACTACAGGGAGTTGTATCAGCTGCCTTCAAACCAATACCCCAAAGTTACACTGTTTTAATTTCTCGCTGACAGTAAAAATCCATCTTTTCACCAGGGAAAAAGGTTTTCTTGTAATAAAAAATAGCACAATGCAATGGGATCTGTATTGGCCACTTTTATTGTCCCTAGCAGGGAAATACTACTGATTACTTGTTAGTGATGGATAGGGTACAATGAATGAGGGAACTTCCCTACACCCACCTTTTTTCAGACACTGTGCTTGCTGCTAAGCCAAAAACCTCACTGAATAATTTTGGAGGGAGGGACTCCTTTATTTACCAAGAAATCTCAAATTCTCATTAATTGCTGATTTGTTAATTCACAGTTCAATGAAAAGTCACCACTACACCATTTTTTTCTAATCCCTAACTTATTCTCTTTTACAGACAATGTTCTAAGGATATCTCACTTTCTTTTTTTTTGTACTGCTCAGTTATCATTCATACTGTTTCTGCTCAGTTTAACACAAAAGCAATAATCAAGCTGTACTAAATAAGAACAAGTTATGATATCCCTAGAAATGGACAGCAGAATAAGAACAATCAAATCCCATAGATTAAATAAAGGGTTCAGTTTGAAATTTTGTGTTGCTATAAAATTTGAATGTTCTATAAAAAAAAAAGGATTGAGACAGAAAATTCTCTTCCACAACATTAAATGTTATCTGAATGATTCTGGGGACACAAATATAAATAAGGTCATTGGAGGATAAAGATCACTGTTAATCACATGTTGTAAGGATGATAGTCAGTCACACAGGCTAGATTACAGTCTAAAAAACAAAAGTTTTTGCATCTGAAAACAACCAAAAACCAACTTAAGAGATGCAGAACAAACTTTCATCACATTGTTGCCCATTGCTACAAAAATCTCTCTCTCTTTGGCAGGGAGAGGTCTTCCCCAAACACCACATTCTTCATGACTACTATGTTTGGCCTCAACTGCTGAAAGTTCTAAATTTGACAAGTTATCAAATCATAAGTCCTAATTTCATATGAAATATACTCTTCTTCTATTACCAATTAAAAGGAAATAATTTCTTTCTGTTCAATTCCCCACCAAGTAAGAGTTCTTTTCTTGTGTACCTAATAACCCCATTAATTTTTGTTTTATTTATTTTCCTATATGAGAATAAAATTTCAATATTTAAATGAATGTTATTACTAGAACATATAGTGTCCACTATAATTTGAATCTATATTTGCTCATTTAGACAAATTTTTAAAATCTTTCTTCACAAACACTAGAAAACCATAAAATTAAACAAGAGTTGCTAAATACATAATTATTCAAGAATTCTAGTTTTATTACAGTCAAGGATTTCTTTTCTATTTATTAGACCTGTGGAATTTTGAAGGAATGAAAAAATACTGAACTTATTCACAAAGAAAAAGGAAAGGAAAAGATATCAGATAAAGTATAAAATCCATCCATGGTAAAATCTCAAATTCTTATATCCCACAAATAGTTAAAGTGATTTACAATTTTTTTTTAGTCCAGTTTCTTCTCATAAAGACTGGTTTTGTACAACAGGAAATAGACTTGATGCAGGAAGAATTCTTGATGATTCCTCTTACTACTTTGACTCAGACTGGTACTTGGACTGACTATTTGGTATGTGGCCATTTTATTTATATTTAGCATACAGACATAGCAGTGAACACAATACATGTGAATAGTTAACAAAAAGTACTTGGATCTTATTTGAGATGTCTAAAATTTTTAATAACTATAATGCTTAGAAGCTGAAAATTTGTAGACTAGTAATTTGATAAATGTTTTAAATGTTGTGTAAATTATAATTAAATTTTAAGTCATTATCCAGTCAGTAGGGATATTGCATCTTATTACAAATTTTCAATAAAAAGATTTTTATTTTGTCTTAAACTGATTAATAAAATATATTCTAATAAGGTGTCCACTATAATTTAAATTTGCTAATTT
Source organism: Acanthosepion esculentum (assembly GCA_964036315.1). Taxonomy (NCBI): domain Eukaryota; kingdom Metazoa; phylum Mollusca; class Cephalopoda; order Sepiida; family Sepiidae; genus Acanthosepion; species Acanthosepion esculentum. Next base: position 92,382,681 of record OZ038483.1, on the reverse strand, counting down.
GTTCATTTTACTACATTTTCATTTATAGAGATTTTAAGTTTCTCTTCAAACTCTACAAAACCAAGCATAAGTACTTATTCTTCTGCAAAAATTATGCAACTTGAGTATTAATTCTTACAGGAAAATTAAGCAACTCAGTTGCTGATCAAAATCCTAAGTTGCATATAAAAAGTGTGTACATGTATCATTTTATGTTAGGATTAATAAAGCATAGTGATAGAATTTTATTTTGAGCTAATTGTATTGTTTACAGTCATTAAGCTTTATTCTATTACTCAAAAATTGAAAATATTTTATAAATCAGTTTCCATTTAGAAATTTAAAATATTTTATCAATCACAAGATACTTTTTAGCCAGTTTTTGTCAAATTATATCAGATACAACAAACATATGAAATCAAAGAAAATTTCTTGAAACCCAAAAAGAACAATAGTGAATATGAGAAAGTATATAAAGGAAGTTCATCTGTCAGTATCATAGTTTATCGTAAAATTACAAAGAGTATTCAGTACAAAACAATTGTCACCTGTAAATCAAAAACACGAAGATTGAATTCTTACAACAATTATGTTTCTAACATCATACCAATAAACAATAAAGAGACTGTCAGCCAAAAAAAGTCTGCATTTTATTGATTATCTAACACAAAATATAACTTTCCACACAGCAATCAATATTAAAATCTAAAACCCTCTAGGACCACATTCTTCTTGTTAAAAGTTGAATGAAAGAAAAGTAATGTTCTTTTGAGAATTTACTACTACTACTAATAATAAAAAATCAATATTTAACTGTTTTTTTGTCCAGGATTTTAAACATGTAATGGATAAATATTTTATTATAAGTATTATAAATATACGACTTACTTAGAAGGCCAAATATTTTGACGTTTGTAGCAGGTATTCCCTGACATAATTAACTTTAGGATGTCCACTTGTGATGTGATATTTTGCATCCATAAACGGTCATTCATTTCAACAAGAGATTCTTTATCAGAACCTATCACTTTTACAGAAGGTATGAAGTCTTCAAATGAATAGAGTTCTGGTTCCCCTCCATTTCTAAAATAAAAAAAGAATTAACTTGAAATATATTTTTTACTTGTTTACAGGCAAATAAGAGAGAAAATAATTATTTTGCTACTAGTTTTTATGTTTCAGTTATGTCACATAAAATGCATATAAAATTCATTTATATGACCAATTCTTATTACTTCTTTGAATAAGCAAAATGTAGATCAGTGCCGTGCAATGATGAATATTGGGAAATTAAAGTCACAAGATTATGTCAAATATGGTTTAGTGGGTCAACAATTGCATTTCATTCAGGATAAGTCATTTTCTCTCATAGACTCAAATTGTCAACTTGTGTATATAATGAAAACAAATAATTAAACAACCATTAATTAAACAAATGAGAAATATCCCTAGTATGTCATAAATAACATTTATCAATTACTTTGTAATTAATTTTGTGTAATATATAAAAACTATAAATATTAAAAAAGATTCATAGAGTGGGAGGTCTTAAAATGTGAAAGAAATGGATGTATGGCAGTCAAAACAATCAAAATTCTCATTCATAAGATCTTAGCAAATTAGGAGGGTGTACAACTCAGATTTACTAGCAGCTGACATGACTGAGTTCTAGAGAGACATTATTTTATTCATAGAAGAAAATGGCTAGTTAAGCAGTAGGGATTTGAAGAGTTCCATGTTTGAGATAAAATGCAAGTCATACTGATGGAGCTGTCCTAAGATTTTTCCTCACATAACAGAAACAAAGAAATGTTTGTTGGGCACATGCACAAGAAAGAAAGCAAGCTGTTATCTGCATATTAAAGACATCAAGAGGAACAAAAAAGCTGACAGTTTAAGCTAAGTGAAATGAAAAGATTAAGAACTAAGAAATAGGAACTAAGCTTAACATGAAAAACATTTCTGGAATATTCTGTCCAATGTTCCAGAAAGAATTAAAGCAATTGAACATTTGAGTTTAGTACAGCAGAGACATACAGTTGGAAATGCTCCCATGCTTCTGTTAGTTTTTAATGTCGTTTTTTTTCTCAATTTTCTTTTCTTATATACAAATTTACATGAAAATTGATGCTGACATAATGACATTGCATTTTTTTTATCCAATTTCTTCTTGATTTTACCTTGACACATTACATTTTTTCTCATTGCTTTGTTTCTGCCAAGTTTTGCATTGGCTGTGGATTGTGGATGTTATTGTTGAGGAAGTAATGCATCACAAATCATAGTGCCGGTAGGTTAGAACAATTTTAAGCTTATGGCTGAAAACAAAGTTATTAGCCTCTCTTATGAAAATTTAATACTCTTTAGAAAATATTTCTAAGTGATTCTTAAAAGAAGCAGACATTTTTAACATAAAACAGAACAGGAATAACCAAGTGTAATAGCATTTGGATGAAAATTTCGAAATAAATGAATTCAACAAATGCATGGATTATTTTTTGTAATCATTTCACCCAAAGCATGATAATAAAGTTACCAAGGCCCAAGTGTGAAAGAATTAGAAAAAGAAAAACATTAAGGAACAAGAATGATAAAAGAAGGGGAATCAAGAAAATAGTAGATGAAAATTGACAATTCATTTAAATTTTGGAAGATCAAAGTTGGCTGGAAGAGAAACCAGAAGACAGTTCCACAGGTGAGCAGTGCAAGAAAAACTATTAGCAAAGAACTTATGGTTAATTCTAGCTAGTTCAAAAGTAAAATGGCGAGACTTTGTTGCCAATCTAGTATTGTGCTTAAATTAATAAAGTCTAGGCACCATAGAGCAGCAGAGTTCATCAGAACAATTACCATGAAAGTACTCATAAAAAAGGCCCAAAGAAGATATGTTACGGCGGTGGTAAAAGTGACTGAAGTCGAGATGCCAGATCAGGATCAATAACATTACAGATCCTTTTAGATTTTATCAAGAATCTGTAAATATATAGCAGGAGCACCAGACCACACGCGAGAGAGAAAGAACGAGAGAGCGAAAGAACGAGAGAGAGAGAAAGAACGAGAGAGTGAGAGAAAGAGAGAGAGAGAAAGAGAGAAAGAACGAGAGAAAGAGAGAGAATGAGAAAGAGAGAACACGAGAGAGAAAGAACGAGAGAGAGAAAGAACGAGAGAGAAAAGGAACGAGAGAGAGTGAGAGAGAAGTTAATCCACTCCTTTTATACTACTTTATAAAACTCCTCAGCAGGTGTTAAAAAAGTCTCTTGGCAGGCAAAGTGGGATAATCCCATAACAGAAGTGTTAAACATACTATTTTCTTTAGTAAGAGTTAATTTATTTTTATTTGCAATCACAGACTTATTTCATACAAACCAAAACCTAACAGAGTAAATGTGATTAGAATTTTCCCTTAAGAACGGTCCCTTTTGTTATGTATTGAGGTGCTTCAGCTTAATACTCTAAGCTAAAACTAACAGGAAGTTAACGCTGAGGTTTATCTTGCAATATATGCACATTATAATACTTAAGGGTTTGAGCTGCCATTTGTGAAAGCATGTCAAAAATAAAAGAAATCAGTTTAAATTTGAGAAAAGATGTTTAATGTGCAAGAGAAGGATATGCAAAGTTATCAAAATGATCTCAAGAGTGAGAAGGTTTATCACGGTCAAAGAGTTCATATTATAGTAGATGCAGGAAGCAAAATATAAAATCTCTTGAATTAAAATTAGTGCCTAGAACAACTGCCAAGACATTAGTGAATGACATTTTCAAGTTTGGGATTATAAAATTGAAAGCATACATTACTTTCAGAAAACAACATCCCACGCCCAGGAAAAGAATCGTTGTCTTGGAGGGTTCTTACATTCCAAGACCCGAGATTAGCACGTTTACGAGTTTTATTTCAACTAAATTGATTACTGTGACTGCATTATTGGATAACTAGACAACTCCAGCGGGCTGCCAAGTTGATTAAGAGCAAGCAATGTTTAGGGCACCTTTTCTAGTCCCCTCCCCGGATTAGGAAAAGCATTGCTATGTCTAAATACACCTGTTTTGTTACCATTGGAGGACACGAACAGCACAATTGCTCAGGGTTTTGTGCAAGAACAGCTATCACCCGATGGTCGCCACTGTGGGAGTGCCAGCTAGAAACTTCCAGTACTGTTCTGTACCTGTCTCCGTTGCCTTAACTTTCTCGCCAGTGGATTTGTTGCTCAGATGGAATAGCAAAGAAGGGACACAGAACTGAACTGCAGACTATCAACAGAAGATTCGTTTAGAGTTGTGAAGGCTTGTGTGGAACCAGACACGCTTGTATATATATATATATATATATATATATATATATATATATATATATATATATATCTCTATATATATATATATATATATATAACAACACAACTTACAGAAGAAAAAGAAAATTATATTTCCATTCATAGAGAGAGACAGTCACATACACCGTACTTAGCTGTAGTATATGCATTTGTGTTATGTCCATGTGGTTTGTTCAAACTCGCCGGATTGCTGAAGAAAGAAATCTTCCATGGGAGAGACAAATACAGTGTGTTATGGCGACTCCATCTAAACTCAGAAAGAGAGCAAGAATGTTTATATGACCCCCTTATATAGTCCAGAATAGACTGCCACCTAGTTGACATCCTGGCAAACAAGGTGTTGGTAATCTTCAATTACTTTTCGGTCAAAAGCTTATATAAAAAAACTGGTGTCTTAAAATAAATTATCATTGACTGACAGTGTCTTTATCGAATTCTTAAATAGTTTAAACTTTTAATTCAGTTACTATTTATCATTAATAGTAATGCAGTCAAATCAGTTTTATCCAAGGCAAATCCTGAGAGGGGACTGGGAAGTGTGCAAGCTTTCTTCTGGAAATGGGTTTGAGAGGTGACTTGATAGAAAGTTCGTTGTTGGAATAATTTAAGCATGTTCAAAGCGCTTCAAACCTTAAACGGAAGTAAAGGGAAAAAGGACTTAATGAGAAAACTCAAAGCAAAAAAAAAAAAAAAATAAAATAAAAATACTGCATAGACGTTGTTGCCATTTTTCACATATATTGGTCAATCATCAATAGTATTTACAAAAACCCAATTTGGATCCACTTCGTGTTTAGGATGTACAAAATTTGTTATCAGCAAGAGTAAATATACAGTAAATCTACTCGAATATATTATCCAATGAAATTCACTAAACCAGAATAATATGATAATTAGATACTGGAAATTGGTGTATAGTGGTTAAACTCTATAATGCCATTCACGAGGAAGTTTTCGACCGACTGTAGAGAGTCAAATTTTCTATCATTTAAATTGTTCTGTAAAAAACAGGAACAAATGAAAATTCGAAGGAACCAAGTCAGTAGAATACGGTGGGTGGTGGAGAGTTCCCATTTCAGCACTAAGCTTCTGCAAGATCTGTTTTACAACATGCGGTTTTGCATTGTCGTGGTAGAAAATGACACCTTTTCGATTTGCCAAAATCGGCTGTTTTTCCTTAAACCCAAGTCTCTTAAATGGCGAAAGGCAGATGAGGTATCGATTTTCAAACTCTTTATAGCAATCTCTTACATCTGAAAACACAGAGTCTTTATCGACGTCGAAAGATCACCCGGAGCCTAAATCTGTCAATCCACTTTTTGACCGTCCGAAGAGCTGGAGCACGATCCAAATAAACCTTCTGAATATTTTTTGTCGCTTACCCCTTTCCAAAATTAATAATAATATGGCGAAAGTGCTACTTTTCTTTTCAATTTCATTCATCTTCTATTTGTGGACAAAACGTCTACGGCTGAACGATGCAGGGTTTCAATCTAGAACACATCAGAAACGACTCCAAAACAAACACCAGTGTCGAGTTGCAACCATTTTATTTTATATTAACAATGAAAATCGGGCATGAAATTTTGCAACGATCTGTTAAAAAGTGAAAAATGCGTAAAGAAAAATCAAGTAATATCTATTTGCATACAAAATATGAGAAAAAAAGGGAGATTTTGCTTTATTGCTATCCTAAGTAACTTAGTAGCATTCACTGACCCAATCAAACTTCCATGTTTCCAACAGTTCATTAATATTCGAACACTTTCATGCAGCGATAACCAAAACAACGCATGTTTTCAATGAAATTCTAAACCTAATACGCCATTTTAAAAACACGTGCATAACAGAATAATGCAATGGTTTATATTTAAAAAAGATCAAGACCGAAATAACAGGTTTTTATAACAAATGACACCTGGTTGGTTAATAAGCGCATCAAATGGCTATAAATTTAAAATTTAATCCTCCTTGCATATCTCTCATTCCATCCTTTCTTTCATCTTTTGGCAAGTTAAATAACACATTTTTAATTTTCCAAGAAAAACTCAAATAGATTACTATTTTTGTGTCTCAATAATTTTGATGAAAATGTTTAAGATAAATAAAATAAAATATATGAACCGTGAAAAAACTTTAGAAGCGAACTTGATGGAATCATCCATATTTACTACTCACCCCTGAATTAAAATACACTCTTCTACCAAACCAGTTTTAGCCAATCAGCACTTCACGTTTTAAATCTCGACTTTTCATTGGTTGAGACAACACAAAATGTGTAGCAATTGTCTAAAATCTACTTTCCCGCTCAACTCTCTGGAGCCGATTTTAGACCCAAGAAATAAATAAATAGGATCGTTCGATCCAGTTCAAGCAGTCAGCCACAAACCTCCGAGAGATGCTAAACGAATCCACGCGTGTCATTACACTGACCTAAAGAACCTTTCTCGCGTCAACTTGAGTCTGGGTGCCATGAGGAACATACCGTGACCGCCATTTCTGGACAAAAATGCTTCTACTGCGGGAATCTGACATGATAGAATTAGATGCCCTGCCCGAAACTCAATTTGCAAAAATTGCAAAAAGAAAGGACATTTTGCTCATGTCTGCAGATCATCTACAGCGGCTGCTATCAACCACGATGAGTCTATTCTTGCGTCTTCCATTCCATCTTATAATTTCTCAGAGAGTCTATCTTGCTCGACATTGCGTGGAAAAATCAAAGGCAAGTCTCTAAAAATACTTGTTGATACTGGCAGCTCAGAAAATTTTATTAATTTTAACGAGGTTAAAAGGCTCGGATTGGCAATCTTGCCAAGTTCAAAAAGAATTTTTATGGCTAGCAGTTCCCATTCATCCTCTACTCTTGGACATTGTATAGTATCCCTCAATCTAAGCGGTAGAGAGCACCATAATGTCAAGTTGTCCGTTATGGCTAACTTATGCTGTGATGTCATTCTTGGGCATAATTTCCTACGTCAGCATTTTTCGGTAAAAATACCTTTCGGGGGACTGCTTCCACCTCTCACTGTTTGTGGACTAACTGCAATTAATAATGTCGCTTACCCCTCTCTGTTTGCGAATCTAACTTCTGATTGTCATCCAATAGCAGTAAAATCCAGGAGACTTCTCAAACGCCATGGCTAGCCCAAACACTGGTAGTATCTCCTGAAAATCACAAGAAGAGACTCGTCGTGGATTATTCCCAGACAATAAATCGGTTCACTATTCTGGATGCTTATCCACTTCCTCGGATAGAGGACATGGTAAATGAGATTGCCTGTTATCAGGTATTTAGCACTCTTGATCTAACCAGTGCCTATCAACAGGTTGCCATCAAGCCAGAAGAACGAAAATATACTGCCTTCGAAGTTGCTGGGTCTCTGTACCAATTTTGTCGAATCCCTTTTGGAGTGACCAATGGAGTAGCAAGTTTCCAGCGAGTCATTGATGACATTATCAGGCGAGAAGACCTCCGAGGAACCTACGCCTATATCGACAACGTTACTATCTGTGGTCATAACCAGGCAGAACATGACAACAATCTAAAGAAATTTATGAATAGTGTGGCAAAGTACGGCCTAACACTGAATAAAAGCAAATGTCATTATTCAGTTAGTTCAGTGGACTTGCTTGGGTATACTATAAGCATGCGTTCAGTAAAACCTGACCCTGACAGACTCAAAGGATTGGTGGATCTGCCAGTACCTCAAGACCATACCTCTCTCCGACGAGCAATGGGGATGTTCTCTCACTATTCTAGGTGGATATCAAATTTCTCCGAAAAATTACATCCCTTAACCAGAGTTGCCCATTTTCCTCTCGCTAAAGAACAAACGGATGCCTTCAAGCATCTAAAGGAGGAGATCGCAAAATCGTGTCTGGTGGCTATAGACCCTACTCTACATTTTGAGATTGAGACTGATGCTTCGGAAAATGCTATTGCTGCCTCTCTAACCCCAAACCGTCGGCCTGTAGCTTTCTTTTCAAGAACTTTAACTTCTGCCGAGCAAAAGCACTCATCAGTTGACAAGGAGGCCTATGCAATTGTAGAAGCGATTCGAAAGTGGAGACACTTATTACTCGGGAGACATTTTAAGCTTATCACAGATCATGTTCTCCCTCATCTTAAAAGTAAAAACAAGATAAAAAACGAGAAGATCACAAGATGGAAATTAGCACTTGCCTGTTTCAGTTACGACATAGTCCGGGAAAACAAAATGCTGCTGCGGACGCTTTATCACGAATTTGCTATTCTACCATCTCTGTTAACAAACTACATATCTTGCACAAAGATTTATGTCACCCTGGGGTAACAAGAATGCTGCATTTCGTCAGAAGTAAAAATATGCCATACTCTGTAGAAGATGTAAGAGCAGTAACCAGGTCATGCCAGGTGTGTTCCGAGATAAAGCCTAGATTCATTAAAATGCCTCCTCAAACACTCATAAAAGCAAGTCAACCCTTTGAAAGATTAAGTATAGACTTCAAGGGACCTTTACCTTCAAATTCTCGCAATCGGTTCATACTTACTGTGGTTGACGAATACTCCCGTTTTCCTTTCGCTTATCCTTGTGCTGATGTCTCAGCAGCGACTGTCAAGAAACATCTAACTAGTTTATTTTCCATTTTTGGAAACCCTTCTTTTGTGCACTCTGATTGTGGTACAGCTTTTATGTCGGACGAATTAAAGGCATTTCTACTTTCTCGACGCATTGCTACCAGCCGAACAACTGCCTTTAATCCACAGGGCAATGGACAAGCAGAGAGGTACAATGGTATCATCTAGCAAACGGCGAGCCTGGCTTTACGGTCTAGTAATCTCACGGTTGCTAGTTGGGAAAAGGTTCTAGATGTAGCACTCCACTGCATTCGCTAATTGCTTTCCACTGCCTCGAACTGTACTCCTCACGAACGTTTGTTTAATTTCCAAAGGAAATCAGCTTCTGGTGATTCCATACCAACATGGTTAACAAAATCAAAATCGGCGCTCCTGAGGCGCCATGTACGCGGGAGTAAATATGAGCCTTTAGTTGAGACAGTTGACATACTCGAAGTCAATCCGAACTACGCTCACGTGCCACTTAACAATGGACGAGAAACGACAATGTCTCTACGCCATATTGCACCATTGGATGGCAAACCAAACGGTTCACGCACAGAACTTGATCCGATGGATGCCCCTATCCAGTCTAACACTCCTACTCCTCCTCCTCTGCCGAGTGCTCTGGAAAATACTGTTATTGACGATTCAGTTGCCCCCGAAAACCACCCCACTGTAAATTCCACTCCTACATCTCCCAATCCTCTGTCCTTTGATAGCTTCCAGAGGACCTCTTCAGAAGTCGCTGATGTATCGAATCTTCGACGTTCTTCTAGAATTCGTCGAAAACTTCCGTATTTAGCTGAAAATTATCAGCTTTGAACATCTGTTTTTCTCCTTTCTCTATTTTCAGTTTGAGCAGAGACAACCATAGAAACCACCCCTTTCCAGAAGAACGTACGAACCTGAACTTTTTCTTAAGTGGCGGAGAATGTAGTGAAAATAAAGGAACTCTTTAATCTTTCCCTGACTTTCCAGGACTGATTGATTTCCCTTTGTTTTCGTCTTTCTCTCTTCATGAGGTAGTCGGCCATTTTCTTCTTACGGTTCGCTACCGAAGTAGATTTCTAGTGGAATAAAGCTTCACTCAAGCTATACGGACTCAGCCTTCTTTTACTTCCCCTCAAACCCTTTTTATAACAAGGATAATTTAAAAAACAAATACATTGGGTGCAATTAGATATTTTATGATGACATTAAACAGGTAAGAAAAAGAGAAGCAAAACGCAAAAGTTCGTGCCTGATTTTCATTATAAAATGACTTCAACTTGACAATGGCATTTGTTTGGGTGCCGATTTCTGGTATGTTCTAAATTGAAACATTGCATCGTTCAGTTGCGTGTTAGACTTTGTTGAAGGATGACATTTTGTTTACAAATAAATGCCTTTAAATGTGGAGGATAAGTTGAACTTTCGCACTATGAATTTTGGAAAGGAGTAAGCGCCAAAACTGCGACAAAAAACATTTAGAATATTTATTTGGATCATGCTCCAGCTCTTCGGACGATCAAAAAGTGGTTTGGCAGATTTCGACAGAGTGATTTTAACCTAAACGATCAAGCGCGCTTGGGGCGATCTACCGACGTCGATGAAGACGATTGGCTTGCCACCATGGAAAATAAACTGAAAATTTCGACTGAAGAGATTGCTAAGAGTTTGAAAATCGATATCTCAACTATTGAGATATGAAGAGATTCGTTTCCAGACTCGACACGTGGGTGCTACATTTTCTGACTGAAGCTCAGTCGAGTTTCTGCGGCAATTTCTTTGCTGTTACGCCACGAAAAGGAGCAGTTCTTGGACAGAATAGTCACAGGCGAAGAAAAATGGATCGTTTATGATAACACTCGACCCAAATGGAACTAGAAACAAGCTTGTGAGTGTGCTAAACGGTAAATCTGTGGTAAAAGCGTGCTTGCATCCAATGAAGGTGATTTTCAGTCCTTTTAGTGGGATTTCAAAGGAATAATTCACTTTGAACTCCTCTCAGCCAGCCAAACAATAACTGCAGAGAATTATTACGATCAACTCAGTAATCTCAATGAGGCTATTCAAGAAAAATGGCCGATTTGGCAAATCTAAAAATGTGTCATTTTCCACTACGACAACGCAAGAACACATGTTGCAAAACAGACGCGCAGAAGCTTAAACAGTTGAAATGGGGAAACGCGCCAGCACTCACCGTATTCTCCTGACTTGGCTCCTACGGATTTTCATTTGTTCCGGTTTCTACAGAACAATTTAAATAAAAATATTCGAGTCAGTACAGTCAGTCTAAAACTATCTAACAACTTTCTCCCAACAGAAATCATGAAGCTTGTAGAACAATGGAAGACAGTTGTTAAAAACAATGGAGACTTTACATGACTAATGTAGAATTTTGTTTTTAATTTTCCAAACGGACACGAACTTTTGCAATGATCTAATATTAAGTTTCATAAAATCGTATAAGATAAAATAGATTTTTAAACTATTGGTTATCTAAGGTTAAAAAAATTATTTAAAAAAAATACCAATTTCTTGATTAGAGCACTACTGTTTTTCCGTATTTAAAAAAAAATTATAACGTTATTGCGCCCCTTTTAAAAGTGATTGAAAGATGTTGATATCTGACCTCACAGGCTATTGTGCGAAATTAGACGTTACTTTCATGTTTTAAACAAAAAGTAAGCGTAAGAAATAAACCCTATTTCCAACACAATTACATACCCATGTTGCGGGGCCGTCAAGCGTGTGCTATCAACCCCGCAAGCAGTAAAATTTATATTGGAAAATACGATCGAAGCAAGGATAACAAAAGCGAGGGTTTAAAATCAAAGCCAAATTTTATTTAACAATTTGGCAAAAGTATGTACAAGTCTTGTGTCGCAATGAATCGGGGAGCGCCACCCGAAAGATCGTCTTGTTTTAGGGCAGCGGACCAGTCAGTGCTGAGGGAACCTGCTCGTCCTTAGGTTGACGGTCATCAGGGATGCAGCTTGGTAGTAACCGGAAGGACTATCGCATAAGCTATGTGGTCAGGAAGTCCTGAAAAGGACTATTGCATAAACTATGTGGTCAGGAAGTCCTGAAAAGGACTATTGCATAAACTATGTGGTCAGGAAGTCCTGAAAAGGACTATTGCATAAACTATGTAGTCAGGAAGTCCTGAAAAGGACTATTGCATAAATGTGTAATCGTTAGCCCTGAAAAGGACTATGGCATAAACATGTAGTCGTTAGCCCTGAAAAGGACTATGGCATAAATATGTAATCGTTAGCCCTGAAAAGGACTATGGCATAAACATGTAGTCGTTAGCCCTGAAAAGGACTATGGCATAAATATGTAATCGTTAGCCCTGAAAAGGACTATTGCATAAGTGTGTAATCGTTAGCCCTGAAAAGGACTATGGCATAATCATGTAGTCGTTAGCCCTGAAAAGGACTATTGCATAAGTGTGTAATCGTTAGCCCTGAAAAGGACTATCGCATAAGAATGTACGCGGGGTGCTGCTGCTGCTTGACCTTGTCTGGCTAGTGGCTGCTGCTGCTGCTGCCTGACCAGGGCTGGCTAGTGGCGGCTGCTGCTGCTGCCTGACCAGGGCTGGCTAGTGGCGGCTGCTGCTGCTGCCTGACCTGGGCTGCTGCTGGGCTCGGTCTGGCTGACTGGCTGGCTGCTGCTGCTGCTGCTTGAGGTCAGCGGTGAGGGGAGCGTGCCGCTCTTAAACCCGGATGCTGCTGCTTGACCCGGGCTGGCTGGCTGGCTGCTGCTGCTTCTTCTTCTTCAGGTCAGCGGTGAGGGGAGCGTGGCTCTTAAACCCGGATCCAAGAATCTGGCTGCTGCTGCTTGACCTGGGCTGGCTGGCTGGCTGGCTGCTGCTGCTTCAGGTCAGCGGTGAGGGGAGCGTGGCTCTTAAACCCTGGTTCCAAGAATAATTTGGTGGAAGAAATTTGGCCATGTTTATGTAGGCCGGGGTCAGCATCGTAGCTTGGCTAATAATGTCTTTTAGTTATTCACTAAAAATGAGCTTCTACTTTTGAATGTACCCATGGGTTTCATTTAGGCCCCATGTGTATATGAATTAGTTTCTGGTCATTATTTTTAGTTGTGGATGTTACGTTTCGTTTTGTTTTTGTATTTTTGTGATTTGGTGTCTGAAAATGCTGAGTCACTGGAACTTAATGGCGTTTGTTCCGTTTTCCGTGGTGACGCTTTCAGACGTTTGAGTAGCCGGCAGTAACTTCCGGCCGGGTGCGATAAGGCCCCCTTTCTAGAAAATTGATCATGATCAATTCAAAAAAAAATGTAGGTCTTCAATTTGGATGGAAAATGAACTCTTCTGCCCGATTTTGTTCGTATGACTGGTGTGGTTGTTTCAACTTCCGTCGTTGATGGCAGTTTTGCGTCGGGAGGAGTTTCCTCTAACCAGGCTGGTTTGAGTCGGTCGATAGAGACTGTATCTTTGTCTCTGCTGCGCATGATCGTGACAAATTTTTCGGAACGCTTCAAAACTTTAAAAGGACCTTGGTAGCTGGGTGTGAGTGGTTTTTTTACGGCGTCGTTCCTGACAAAAACGAAATCGCAGCTATCCAGTTTCTGTGGTAAGTATGAGCTTGTGGTTTGTTGTCGTGGGGGAGTATATGTGAGTTTGGCCATTCTGTGGCGCAGATCCTGCACAAAAGAACTTGGTGAGGTTGTGCACGAGTTCTGCGGAATGTGAAAATATTGTCCTGGTAAGGAGAGAGGCATGCCGAACACGAGTTCCGCTGTCGAACACCCTAAATCGGTTTTGAGGGTATTCCGCAAAGAGAGCATAGTCATGGGGAGGTTGTCGACCCAATTATGTATGTCAAGTTTGGTTGCTAAGGACGCCTTTAGGGATCGATGAAATCTTTCGACGAGGCCGTTTGCGCAAGGGTGGTAAGCAGTCGTTTTAATGTGCCTGACACCCAGAAGTTGAGAGAATTCTCGGAAAAGCGAGGACTGAAATTGTGGTCCTCGATCTGTAGTGAGAACTTGGGGTACACCAAAGTTCGTAATCCAGTTGGCGAGGATAGCTTTAGCAACTGTGGTGGCGGAAATGTCCTTAATCGGTACTGCGACTGGCCACCTCGAAAAACGGTCTATGACTGTTAGAAGGTATTGATACCCCTGGCACATTGGCAGAGGCCCGACGAGGTCAACGTGGATGTGACAGAAACGTGCGTCGGGTGTGGCGAATGTTCCAACTGGTGATTTTGTGTGCCTCTGAATTTTACATTTTTGGCATTGTATGCAGGTTGAGACCCAATTCCTGATGTCTGATTTCATATTAGGCCACACGAATCGCTCGGCGATAAGCTTGACGGTTGCTCGCTTGCTCGGATGAGATAGATTGTGGAGATGGAGGAATACTTTCTTTCTGAGAGATGGAGGAATGTATGGTCTCGGAGTATCCAGCGCGGTGTCGCAGAAAAGGGTTTTGTCACTGAACGGACACGGGAATTCCTGCAGTTTCAACGAAGTTTCCTTGATGAGGTCAGGTATCGTCGTGTCGTCTTTTTGTTTGTCGGCTATCAGCTCTTGACTCAAGATATCGTTATCCAGGGTATTGACGTCTGTTCTGGACAATGTGTCTGCGACGGTATTGTTCTTTCCTTTGACGTGTCTGATGTCCGTCGTGAACTGTGAAATGTAGTCGAGGTGACGTGTTTCACGGGATGTATATTTGTCTGCACTGACATTCATCGCGTTGGTCAGCGGTTTGTGATCCGTGAAAATTGTGAAATGTCTGCCCTCTAGGAGATGTCGGAAATGACGGATGGACAGGTAGATAGCCAGGAGTTCTCGTGAGAAGGTGCTGTATCTTCTCTGGGCTGCGGAGAGTTTAGCTGAGAAAAAAGCTATCGGTTTTCTCTCCATATTAACTTGCTGCTCCACTACTGCTCCTATTCCAACGTCGGAAGCGTCTGTTGTGAGGAAGATCCTCGTTTCCGGGTCGTTTTCAATGAATGAGAGTTTCGTGAATCTTATCAGCGCTATCTTTGCCGTTTCGAAAGCCCGCAAGGCTTCTCCTTCTAATATAATTTGCTTGTTCTTTCGCTCTATGAGGTTTGTCAGCGGGGAAAGAATTGTCGAGCAGTTGGGGATGAACCTGCGGTAAAAATTTATCATACCGATAAACCGCCGAATTTGTTTTATGGATGTGGGCGTAGGAAAATTTCTTATTGCGTCGATTTTCTCCGGTAACGGTGTGATTCCGTTTGCGTCGATGTGATGACCTAAGAAGTTCACCTCAGATGCCCCGAACGTGCATTTGTCGGTGTTCAGCCGGAGTCCATACTGTGCTAACCTTTGGAAGACGTCGTTTAGATGTTGCCTGTGAGCGTTCTCATCCGTGCTAGCTACCAGGATGTCATCGATGTAGGCATATGCGTACGTTAAGCCACGCAGTACCTCGTCCATGAAACGTTGAAAGGTTTGTGCTGCGTTCCTCAGGCCAAAGGGCATTTTGATATATTCAAAAAGGCCGAAGGGAGTGGTTACAGCGGTCTTTGGGATGTCCTCCGGAGATATGGGGATTTGGTGGTAAGCCTTCGTGAGGTCGATTTTTGAGAAGACGCGAGTGCCCTGTAACCCTGAGGCGAAATCGTGTATATGAGGGACTGGATAGCGATCGGGTATGGTTGTAGCGTTCAGCCTTCTGTAGTCGACGCATATCCTAAAGTCCGTGCTTCCAGGTTTCGGTACGAGATGTAGGGGAGAGGCGTATGGGCTATCGGAGGGTCGTATGAATCCGCCCTCCAGCATATTGTTGAATTCCTTTCTGGCGTATTCAAGCTTATGAGGAGGGAGTCGTCGTGGGTGAGAAAATGTTGGCTGTCCACTGGTCTTTATGTGGTGCTGCGTTTGGTGTTTTGCCGGACCGGTGCCCGCGAGTGGTTGAATGATATCTGGGTATCTATTCAAGATCTCGACGTATTCTCGCCCGTGGCAAGTTGTTACGCTGATTCCCGTAGTGTTGTGTCGGGAGAGGGTACCTTTAACTGAAATGTTAGTAGTGTTGTCCGATAACGTCCTTGTGTTCATATGCACTGCGAGGTCATAGTGGGCCAAGAAATCTGCTCCGAGTATTGGCGTTTTTACATCTGCCTGGGTGAAAGTCCAGGTAAAATCACGCCGCATGCCGATGTTAAGAGTCAGCGTCTTAGTTCCGTATGTCTCGATTGTCGAGCCGTTTGCCGCCTGGAGCTTATATAGGGTCGCCTTTCGGTCTTGTTGTTCTCTGGGGGGTATCACGCTGATTACCGCGCCAGTATCCACTAAAAACTTGATGTGGTTTTGTCGGTCCCAAACGTAGAAAAGGCGGCTCTGTGTGTTTTTGCCGGTGGGTTCTGCCGCTCCTACCCGCCGGTTGCTTAGTTTCCCGAATTTGACTTGGATCCATATTTGCAGGGCGCCGAGCAGCGTTTTGCCCTGTCGCCGAATCTTTGGTGGTACCAGCATAATTCTGGGTCGATTCGTCGATCCCTGCTGGTACTCCGTGTTCTCTGTCGCCAATTGTTGGTCGTCGGTCTCGGGTCTCTTGGTTTACGGGAGAGGAGTATCCGGATGTCTTTTAGTTGCTGTTGCAGGTCAGCTACTGCTTGTTGTAACCCTTCGTTTTTGGTTAGTGTGTAGTCTGGATTCTGCACAGCATACACTCCTTGGTCCAGTTTTGCTGCGATGCGGTCGGCGGAGTCTGCTAACTGGGCCAATGGTGTATTTTCTGCGATTGGCGCCAATATTTGAGTAATTGTGTTGGGTAGTCTGTCCATCCATAGCTCGCGTAGGATGGATTCGGCCATTGAGTGCTTCCCCAGTCGGCTTCTCATGAAGCGTAGAAGCTGTGAGGGTGTTCTGTCGCCCCTCGTAACGTGGGTAAAAAGTTCTCGGAGTAGCTCATCGTCCGAACGGCCGGTCCGTTTTAGGATTGCGTCCTTTAGCCGAGTATATGGATCCTGGTCGGGCACGTTCTCCAAAATGTCGGCCACTTCGTCGACCACTGACGGTGGCAAGACTTGCACCACGTTGGCAAATTTGGTTTGTTGCGATGTTATCCTCCGTACCGAGAAGATTGCTTCCAACTGCAGAAACCAGTTTTTGGTGTTTTGGTGGTTGTATGCCGGTAGGTTCGAGAGAGGCATTGCAACGTTTATAGGAGAGGTCTGTTCCCACTCGTCTGTTGCCATCTTGATCGATCGTAAATATCGGGGTCACCAGTTGTTGCGGGGCCGTCAAGCGTGTGCTATCAACCCCGCAAGCAGTAAAATTTATATTGGAAAATACGATCGAAGCAAGGATAACAAAAGCGAGGGTTTAAAATCAAAGCCAAATTTTATTTAACAATTTGGCAAAAGTATGTACAAGTCTTGTGTCGCAATGAATCGGGGAGCGCCACCCGAAAGATCGTCTTGTTTTAGGGCAGCGGACCAGTCAGTGCTGAGGGAACCTGCTCGTCCTTAGGTTGACGGTCATCAGGGATGCAGCTTGGTAGTAACCGGAAGGACTATCGCATAAGCTATGTGGTCAGGTAGTCCTGAAAAGGACTATTGCATAAGCTATGTGGTCAGGAAGTCCTGAAAAGGACTATTGCATAAACTATGTGGTCAGGAAGTCCTGAAAAGGACTATTGCATAAACTATGTGGTCAGGAAGTCCTGAAAAGGACTATTGCATAAACTATGTAGTCAGGAAGTCCTGAAAAGGACTATTGCATAAATGTGTAATCGTTAGCCCTGAAAAGGACTATGGCATAAACATGTAGTCGTTAGCCCTGAAAAGGACTATGGCATAAATATGTAATCGTTAGCCCTGAAAAGGACTATGGCATAAACATGTAGTCGTTAGCCCTGAAAAGGACTATGGCATAAATATGTAATCGTTAGCCCTGAAAAGGACTATTGCATAAGTGTGTAATCGTTAGCCCTGAAAAGGACTATGGCATAATCATGTAGTCGTTAGCCCTGAAAAGGACTATTGCATAAGTGTGTAATCGTTAGCCCTGAAAAGGACTATCGCATAAGAATGTACGCGGGGTGCTGCTGCTGCTTGACCTTGTCTGGCTAGTGGCTGCTGCTGCTGCTGCCTGACCAGGGCTGGCTAGTGGCGGCTGCTGCTGCTGCCTGACCAGGGCTGGCTAGTGGCGGCTGCTGCTGCTGCCTGACCTGGGCTGCTGCTGGGCTCGGTCTGGCTGACTGGCTGGCTGCTGCTGCTGCTGCTTGAGGTCAGCGGTGAGGGGAGCGTGCCGCTCTTAAACCCGGATGCTGCTGCTTGACCCGGGCTGGCTGGCTGGCTGCTGCTGCTTCTTCTTCTTCAGGTCAGCGGTGAGGGGAGCGTGGCTCTTAAACCCGGATCCAAGAATCTGGCTGCTGCTGCTTGACCTGGGCTGGCTGGCTGGCTGGCTGGCTGGCTGGCTGGCTGGCTGCTGCTTCAGGTCAGCGGTGAGGGGAGCGTGGCTCTTAAACCCTGGTTCCAAGAATAATTTGGTGGAAGAAATTTGGCCATGTTTATGTAGGCCGGGGTCAGCATCGTAGCTTGGCTAATAATGTCTTTTAGTTATTCACTAAAAATGAGCTTCTACTTTTGAATGTACCCATGGGTTTCATTTAGGCCCCATGTGTATATGAATTAGTTTCTGGTCATTATTTTTAGTTGTGGATGTTACGTTTCGTTTTGTTTTTGTATTTTTGTGATTTGGTGTCTGAAAATGCTGAGTCACTGGAACTTAATGGCGTTTGTTCCGTTTTCCGTGGTGACGCTTTCAGACGTTTGAGTAGCCGGCAGTAACTTCCGGCCGGGTGCGATACCCACATACATGCCATATTAAAACATACTCAACTTTTTCTACTCAATAATAGACAATATTACAAACATACCAAAATGATACCGTTTAAATCAAAGTGTCTATTGGTTAGAAATTAACATTACCATGTGAAATATTTGACCAATCAAAGAATAAAATCCTATTTTTTCGAGCCTACTTTCGTGAAAAATTTCTTATAGAAACATAGATTTCGACTTTAAAGAGCAGAAATTCCCCAACGTATGCTAAAAGACAACTTATGTCGGTGACTTCAAACGAATGGTCTCCAACAACAACAAAGACGGTCAGTGAATCTTGGCTAGCGATAAATCTTTTTTAAACTCAGCTTCTTCTGTGAACCAAAGACTTTAAGTCAACTAAAGACTATTTTTAATACTTTTTTTTAACTTTTCTGAATTCATGTACAAATGTTTGTAAATACAAATTATTTATTTAACAGGCATAACTCCGTTTTCTTTATTTTTATTTTATTGTTAGGAATTTGGACGTACGAATTTTTAGTATAACAAAACCTAGATGATTGAATTTCCTACAAGCACTACGTTTAGAAAATTTAATTAATTAATTCTTACAATTACTAAATGACTTCTAAACACATGTCTGTGACATATATTTCGATATATCGTGAGTACTTTAAATTTGGGTGGAAGTTTTCGAGAAATCTTTTTACAATTATATGAAAAATCCCTGAATCTATTTAATTAAAAAGATATCAACCATGAAAATTCGGTCCAAATTTTACCAAAATTTATTTTGGTGCCTTTCTTATATATGTAATTCAAAATATAAACAATAATAAACCATAAAATAAAATTTTACTTATCGAAATTAAACAAAACTTTCAGTAAGATGGAAAATGATGTTTATTTTTGTATACTCCACCTTTATTTATATTTCAAAAGTTTTTTCCTACTTCTATACTTAATAAAGATAAAGCATCCAGCCTGCCTTGTTGCATAATTATTTTGATGGGATTCTTAATATATTTCAACTGGGAAAATGAACGCTCAGCTGAGTAATTTGTGAACATTAATGTTAAAAATATACAAAAGCCAATGTCTACATTTGAAAAGGCACACTCAATACTTCCTTCTAAAATTATTTTATAAAGTTCAGCATCACTGAATCTTGTTTTTACATTTTTTGTTGCTCTGAACTTAAGGCGCACATATGAATGAAACTGCTGAAGCTCATCTGAGACATTACTGTTGAAATCATCTGGGTAAGCATCAGTCAGCGTTTGACTGCACTGAAAATACTTTTCAATGTTAGTAGATGATGAAGTGACATTATGTGGCACATCTCTTAGAAAAGAAAATCTCCCTGCCATTTCTTTGTATATCTCTCCTCTTCTTTTCTCCTCAGTTTCAAGTTTGTCAACAATTGTGTGAAAGGTGGTGATACGAAATTTATCTTTGGTATTGTTTTGGGACCTTACCTATAACGACAGAGTGAACTCTTCCTGACATTATGAATACTGCGCCTCTCAAGAGAGACGAGACGGAATCAAGTCGAGCCAATAGTAGTTCACTCCAAACCAGACTGACAGTCATACTAACACCTTCCTTGTATTATTATTTCGTGTAATATATCTTTGTTATTTCTACTCTTGTGTTCGCGTTGTTCTTCCTTGGTCCTAACATTGGATCATAACAGTGGCGACGAGGATATTGAAGAAACGAGGTCGTCCATAACAGTGGCGACAAGGATATTGAAGAAACGAAGTTCTACGCGAAGAATCTAAAAAAAAAAAAATTCCTATTTACAAATTAATAGATAATTTAAAAATACAATAGGGCATTGCATTCTGTTCACTATATTAAGAGAAATCATTTGTGTTCACTAGATGATAGTTCGAATCTGCCTATAATTGCTTCTACATCCAATTCATCTAACAATTCCTTTTCAATGGACAGCAATATATATGATTCCAAATTCTCTTCAAAGAGCGAATTTCTTAACCTTGTCTTCATGTTCTTTAGCTTTGAAAATGTCCTAATTGTAATTGATAGTAATTAATAGTGTGCAGATGAGTTATTCTTTTTTATTGCTTAAACAGTTGTCTGTGTTTGTTTCTTTATTGCACTTTTATTTAATATAGAGGACCCACTTCATCAGGGACTGAAGTGCTATCAGGTAAGCTCACACCCTATCTAGTCCGCCATTGTAGTGTGTGTGTGGTGAGGGGGCATTAAGACGCCCGTGTTCATGGCTTCACTGGATGTTTTTATTTAGCAAAGTTCTAACTACCTGGCTAACTGAACGTTTCTGGTCTATTTTTAACATCCAAGTGCCACTTTTCTCTGCTGCTGTCCAAGATCGCTTGTTGCACTGAGGTCATTCATCTTTATCTGGATCAATTCGTTGAGCATCATGAATGAAAAACAACCTAACATCTTTAATCTTTATCCAACACTTATTTCTAATAACCAAGCCTCTATATTAATTTTACCCTTTCGAAAAATCGAACAAATGTATTTAATTTTCAATATCCAGTTTACCACTTATCCCCTTTCAAAATAATACCATTCTGTAACCCAATGGGTAAAACTTTGGGAAAGCAAAAAAAAAAAAAAAAAAAAGGAAAAAAATCGAAATAACTCCAGTTATTTTTGTTAATAACTGGAGTTATTTCAATTTTTAGTTCCCAGTCCAGATGATCAGCATGGAATCTATCAGCGAGTACAAGCTTGTCAATCAGATTAACTACACATTAATCCGACAAAGGATTAGCAGATTACCCCTGTCTAGGCTTAGGTCATGCTGAGGGTTCTTATCACCCATTAAAACTAGTTGCTTGAGAATCATTAAATGTTGAAAGAAGGAACGACGCTATATGCAGTCGCTTGACATATAAGCCGCAGTAATCTGAGAAGCGCCACTTTCCATAGCAACATTAGTATAGTCTACCCATCGCCCCGACGAGTGTAAAATTGATCTTCGCATGTAAACCTGTCCACGGCTGCTATAGCCTAGTTTTCTCGTGACCAGACCCCCAACATTGATGTAGAATGTTAGTTTAAGAACCATACATAAGGAGGGATTAATATATACAGCGACCATCTCTACACAAGCTATCATAGAGTCGGGCCAGAGTGATCGGTTGCCAGCAAATTTGGGAAAGTCTCTTATACAGCAAAAAACATGTTTCTAGTTGTGCAATATAACATCGCAGCGGTTTCAGAATTATTGCGAAGCAAAGCACGACAAGTAATGATAATTTCTTTAAAGAAATATTCAGCATTCTTTAACCGAGCAGCCAGTAATATTGTCTGTTAAAATTTATAAAATCTTTCATTAAAAAGAATTTTTCAGGAAAGTGTTTCTCAAGTCCAGTAGCTGTGAACGCGCTTTCCAGTATTGATGGGCAAATTCATTCCTACCATTTTGTTTGAAGTAGTGTGGAATGTCAACATCTTCATTATCTTATTTTCTCTTTGACGTACATCTGATATCCATTTTAGCTGTTGTTGCTATTGAAAGTCATGAAGTTATGTGGTTCCTGTTATTTGATACAGTTCTCCCTTTTGTGATTAGCGTCAGTCCACAATATTCGAAGAAGGATGGTCTTCGCCAAGACACACACAGGCTTCATCTGCTCAAAGCCATTTCTAACCATTGATCTGAGAAAGCTATTGTATACAGACGACAGTTTAGATATTTCTGAACGGGTTTGGCACCATGCATGTCATCCATATGAAAGTCTCCATCATGCTTCAAGTTTTCAGTTTTTGTATCAATTTTCTGTGAAATTACCTCTAGCGCTGCCTATTCTATGTTCAATTTCCTTATCTTCTATACTAAATTTATTATGACTGATCCTTACATCGAGGTATTTGAAATGCTTGCTATTTACTAAATTTATATCCTGAATGTTTATGATGAATTCACTGCTTTCATTTCAATTCCAGATCATAGTTGGAAAGGTTTATTTTGAGTTCTATTTCATGGAACGCTCAGTAGATGATGTGTATTTTATGATCAAAATCATTCTTAGCCTCCCACCCCACTCATCATCAGTACATTTACTTTGGGAGGGAAAGCAGGTTAGTTGTCTTCTATTAGTAGATTTGTTTGAGATGTGGTATTGTTGTAAAATACAGCAAGGACTAAAGGGTAACAGGTAGAAAAGGGAAAGAAATGAGAGGAAACAAAACATGACTGCCCCAGGAAGCGCGGCACGCAACTTTAGGGACAAAATACCGAAAGGGACGACTTCACGAGACAACGAGTCTCGCTGATTGCTGTCTTTTCCGTTGCTTTTATTGGCATGAGAGACAGTTGACAGACCTGGATCTGAACAAATTGCAGAAAGATTCGAATTTAGACATGGCAAGCTGCCCCGCTGCCAACTGTGGAAACTCGGATGTAACTAGTTTTGGCACGCGTTTCGGAGCGTTTGCCACGGGTATCGAATACTTAAATGATCAGTGCCCACCATTTCACATTTATTCTTGTAAAAATGCGCAGGTCATAGGCTAGGAAAAGATTAACTAGACTGGGGTTTTTATTTCTTCCTTGTCATAACCCTGATGAGGTTTAAAAAGTTTTCGTATTGGGGTCCTCGCTAGATATGTAAGATTTTGTGGACCGATAAAGTTTGTCTATTGGATCGATGCATTCAGTGAATTCATAGCTTGGAAGGAGGAAGTTTCTATTGATGTGGTCAAATGCTGTTGTCAACATAGTAGGTATACAATTTTCTATTGGAGAGTTATGCAATTTCCTGAATTTGTTTGATGACATATATGCCCTCATTACATCCCTTACCAGAATGAAAATCAAACTGGGTTGTGAGGAGTTGAGTTTTATAAAACGATGAGAGCCTAGTTAATATAATATTCATTAATACTTTCGCCATAATGAATCCTGTTACGATACCTCTATGTGTGCGGATCTTGAGGGTTACATTTTTTTGTTTCCACAGTGAATTATTGCGTGATAAACTCCGTTTTGAGATTCATTTCTAGTTCCAAACTTTAATAAATTCAGTTTAAATGTCAAGTGATGTTTTATTATTCCTTAGTTTTTTAATAGCTTTCTTAATTTCCTCATCAGTAGGTTCATTATGGTTTATGTTTAGAGACGAACTTTTTAATGATTGGATGTATTTTAGTATATGGTTCTATTTCTGTGGGCATTTTTAGTTTAGTATAGTCAGAGTTGAAATCTAATTCAAAGTGTTTTTCTTCTAATTTTGATTATGATGTTATTGCGATTTTCGTTTTTCTCCATTTTAACACACTAGAATTTTTTGCAAGACGCTGATGCGTGTTGAAATCCTCACAGTATTTAGTATTGCTGAATTTATCGACGACATTTTTTGTCGAGATTTACAAACTTTACGTTTCGTTCAATTTCGAAAAACAATCGTTTTTTTAAATTGTCATTAACTATTTTCTTTTTAAATTAATGAAAATTTATTGTATATGCAGCAGCCTAGTAAAACGTTGTACTCTCTGACCTGTTTGCGTTTCTCTCTAAAATTGTGTTTCGATCGGTCAATGTATGGCTATTTTAGAGCGTGTGACGGTCGGACGGACTGACGGAAGTATTTTATATATAATTGTCTATGCTGCTTGGTTTCATTAATTTCGCTTCCAATTTTCTGGAGATAATAGCTTTTCAGAGTTAACTAGTTTGTTGTATTTTCTTTGTTAATTGTTTAGTATTTTCCCTTCCATTTTCCCACTTTTTCTGCTTGTTTCTTTCTTGCATCAATCGAAAAAAATGATTGTCGTCCCATGGGTGTATCTTTTTCCTTCTCGGTATTCTTGGAATAGTTTCACGCGCTCCAGTTAATGAAAATGATTTAATGTTATTTGATTCCATTGTCATTTTGATGAAGATTTATTGACATCAATTTAGACTCTAGTTTATTACTAAATTCGAAATTGTATTATTGTGTGTTTTACTTTTATGCCGCGTCGGTGGCCACTAGCATTGAAAGTTGTGCGTTTAGGTATTAAAATTGACAGTTTTGATTTATTAAAGTTTGTAGGAAGAAAATTGTATTTGATAAGGCTTTTCAGCTTCTCTGAAAATGTATTTTTACCCAATACAAGGCCCAAGAACTATTTTATGACCGGTAACAAGAGGTAAGTGCTGAATATGAGGATATGTAGGATAACGGTTGACTCTAGGCTTGAAGAGGTTAAGATTGTATCTTCTCTGAAGTCTGTTCCACAGAGTAGCGGCTCTTGGAAAGAAGAAGTCCGAATTAAACTTCCTTCTTGCGAATGGAATATAAAGAGAGTGAGTATGATTCGACTATGTGTTCATGTCATAGAGATTTTAGCTGTGAAGGTCTGAACTGGTTGAACTAAGGAATGTAGATTTCCGGAAGATTTTTCATGGAAATAACGATAGTGTAGCAAGAGGCTTGCCAGCTTTAATATATAGGAGGTGGAATTTCATCACCCACAAGGCCGCGTAGCTCTTTTGAATTCTGTTAAGGCTGGAGAAAGAGATGGCAGCAGTACTCTATTTTGGTCTAATCTGACACTTGTATAGATAGGGCATGATAGGATACTTTCTGATTATTGGACGTTACAGGCTTTCATATAACTTTCAGCAGCCCCTCTTAAACATATGTATACATATATATTCGCATATGCTCCAACTTACACACATATCTCGTAACTTGAGTAGAATGTCGTTTACCGGCTTTAATAGGAAAAGTATTCTTTTTGAGCCCATCTTTCATTCATATTATCACTTCTTTCCAGCAGTGGTGATCCGTACAAACAAGAGATGAGCAACGACCAAGACACATGTTGACAGGTTCTCCCTGCATTTCCATCTCTTGAGAAATTCTTTACTGAAGAGAAAATATGATCCAAATCCAACTGAGGATATTTCATATGATCTCTCCATTCTGAATTGATTAAAGAATTTATTAGAGACAGGAGAGAATTAAGGCTCAGTGAGCTCATAAGCACAGTCCTCTTATAATAACTAAGTCTGGAGTTATTACTTTTAATTTAATAATACGCTATATTCATAAAGTTAAATAACTATCACTTCACAATGTAAATGTAAACTAATTTAATGAACGAGAAATTCAGAAACTTATTTGTGACTTCATACAATCCACATCACACCAAGCGTTAAAATGGAAACATTCCATTGATTCATCAAGAGCCTGAGTAAGGTAAGTAAAGGGTTTAGGGGTCAGGGAACGAATTTAGACGTATCTCAGAAGTATCTCAATAGAAAAGCCCAGAAAAATATTTTCTATCAGTCGGTTTATGGTTGATTTCTTGCTTATATCATGCATTGCTTTATGTTTGATACAATATTGGAAACCATAGGAAATTCTAACTTTCTGAGTCGATATATATTTCACATATTGCTCAGTATGAATTTGGTCATTTTCTCCTAAACTGTCAAGAAAAATATGGCTTATAGCACACACACACACACACACACACACACACACACACACACACACACACACACACACACACACACATGTTTGTCAGGAAGGAGACTTCCTGAAGTTATCGGTCTAGATGATCCCAGCGTGCAGCACCTTTAGAAAGTGTTTGAAAACCATATCACAGCATTGTGAGTAAAATTGGGTAGACGGAACACTTGTGGGGCCCTCAATAGCTCTGCTAGCACGAAGTCACAAGTAATCGTGACCGAGGGTTTGAGTGTGTTTGGCCTTGTTCAGATTGTTGATCACGCTAGAAATTGTAACTAAGGTCTGCACAGCATAGTTGCAGTCTAAACCACAGGTGGGCTCTGTGGGTGTTGAACAAACTCAAATGTGCCTGAGCGAGCGTCTGAATTAGGGATTGGCTAGCTGCCTTAGATTGCTTTGATTGTCTGATTGTGTGTAGGCGTGCAAAGTTTAAAGATATTCTTATGGCCATTACAAAACTCCCACGAAGCAAAACCTAAAGCAGAGATTTGTATATTCAGTCGCATTTCAATTAAGGATTTTTGAAATATTATGATCTTTTCAAAAATTGACTTAGAAATAGTCATTCTAAGGATCCATCCTCTTCACAAGAGTCGTACATACGTGAGTAGACCGAGTGGAATGAAAATATTTACATGCAGAAAATTATAAATTTATCATTTACCAATCAAACCGCAATTTTAAATGCATAGATAGACAAATGCTTCATTGGAGATTCGCGGTAAAAACATAATAACTCTTTAATTTGATTAGTTAACACGTAATTATTCATAGGTTAAAACATTTCAAAGGTGGCATTATATTATATGTATATTTTAGAAGCTGACAGTGATTCAGTATACTGAACATATTTTTTCTGTTTTTTTAATAAAAAATGAGAAATGGCTTTGTAAATAAAAAATTATTAACATAAAATGACTTGAAGAGCAAGACAATGAAAGCAGAATCGGGTTATTAAAAGTAGACATTGAAGAAAAGGCGAAAACAAACCCACTAAAATATGTTAACCGTTGAAATGACCTTAAGTTAGAGAAAAATAACAAGTTATGAGAAATAAATATCTGATACTGTTCGCTTTCCACATCTTTCTCAAATCTAGTTGCAGCCTTTCCCGTCTCGATGGTGAAGCACATGAATAAATCAGAATGACTTTAACTGTTTTTCGTAGTTTGTGATTTTTCGACATTGAGGTCAATTTTTGATCATACCACAGTGATCACCCAAGAAACGATATCTAAAAGACAACCAGGTACTGGTCCAAGGCTCAACGAAACTTTTCTGAAAATCTCCATAGATTCAGGTGCGCAATGACGGTAAAATCAGTTGCGGAATTTAGCGGCCAAATTGTCAGAATTTACGGTAGTTGGTTGCAGTGGGTAGCGGCCAGGTTGCCTGTTGCTACGAAAAATGTTCAGAAATAGCCTAAGCAAAATGCTAAAGTTAGTTCTTGTGAAAAATCGCCTAAGTCGGATCCTGATGCTCGATGCTGACAGAAATCGGCAGATCTGTTGTTGCTGAGAGAAAGTGCTTAAAGGAAGTCCAGTAATACCCGCTGTTGGCTCACTTATTCCAAGGAGGAAATAACTGTAAAAATTCACAATCTCTTTGTCACTGAAGAACTCAAGATTCACACCATCAATAAACTTGCTTTTCATATGAAAATACTTAAGTAATTCTGAATTGAGACGAGTCGGTCATTTTGTTGAAGTTACAATTGAATGATACCAACCCTTGTGTGTCTGTGATCTTCCAGTTACTGTGGGACCGGATTTTACTTGAGACGTTTCAACTGAGACTACGAGGTATCTTGTCATACATAAATAATCACAAAGAGGATGGAGATTGTCAGTTATGAATGGTAACCGTGACTAAGGATCGACTCGAGTAGTATCACAAAGGGAAAAGTGAATATCCACCTTTCAAATATCCTTAAATTGATCCAAATTAGAAGTTTCCCTTGTGCAGAACTGCGCAGTTTTAAAAAATAAAACTCCACCCATACTTCCAAACTCCTATAAAAATATCCTCCCATACTCTTTCTTTCTCTCTCTCTCTCTCTCTCTCTCTCTCTCTCTCTCTAATGTGATCTACTAAATCATATTCTAAAATTTTTACATAACTAGCACTAGTAGTGAAAATAAACCAACCAAATTAAAATCTGTAAAATTATTTTGCAGATGATTTAGCTTTTACCTATTTCGCGTGCATAAAATGCGGATAAAACTTATACTCAAAATAAAACTTTGTGGGGAAGAAATGGTCATTAATGTAGAAATATTCGAGTGACAGTGTGGTTTTTGACTGGCTATGACTAGCTAAGACCAGAAATTGACCAGTGGCCCGAGTGGAGACACTCGGGTTCCCCACGTTAAATCAAACTGACCTTGTGTCACATCCTGACTCAGTAGGGAGTCGAAAGTAAATACTGACGGGAAGATATGATGATGCTTGGATAGTATCCGGACCAGCGATCATCAGCGACCACCAGAAATCATCAGCAATCACCAGCGACCAACTGATCCCTGCCGACCACGTCTTCTACCAATCCACTCGGTGATTCAGATTTAACTCTATACTGCCCATCATTTCGCGGATTACTGTGGTTTCAACCGCCTATGCTTGGCTAAGACTGCCTGCTCAACACCCCATCTGTCTATCGACCTTCTCTGACTGCCTATCGTCAATCGATGCCTCCCAAACGGTTTCGTCTTCATCTTCTGGTTACCAACAACCCTTGGGCTACGACTGCCAGCTAGTATCAACCCAATACACCAACTGTCTGTTATCGACGAATCTAAGACTAACAGTCAGCTACCAGCACGACCACCCAGAGTATATAAAACATCCGGATTCTTCGACTGTATTTTCCTTTTTTCTGCTAATTGGCATATTTTATCTAAACTCCCGTTATCCTTGCCTTGGCTCGTGTCACTTCTTCAATTGTTTGCGGGGTTCATCTAACATCGACATTCGGACCCTACAACAAGTATTTTATAACAAAAGTTTGGACCAAATAATTGAATTAGGCAAGAGTTGTTTTATGACGGACATGTGAATTTTTATTATTAAACACGTATGGCTGCTACAGATATTTGTGGATGGGAAAACGACGACCGGAAACGTTTAATTAGGTTTGTGTTCGTTATTAATGTCCTTAGAAGACATATTCCACACGAAGCTCCGATTAAACTAAGTAAGTAAATTTAATAAGTTTAGTTTTTCATACGCAATCGCGCTCGATGGTGGAGCAGTTTTGCTACGTTTCACTGAAGGTGCGTTTTGTATAAGAATGGCACTACAGACGATATCGTTGGCTTCAGTGGTGAGTGCGAAGAGTTATGAGAAGTCGGGAAATTACATAATTGGTGGCGAAGAAAGGCACTTGATTTCTTTTCCAAGACTTTAACATTTTCATTCCATATAAATATTTTGTCGACTTCGTGAATTCATTAATCGGTATCACCAAAGGGGAGGACTTCGGCGCGGATTTGTTGATGTAAGTGGCTATCTGGGAATTGACAGATTCAAATGAGATATCTGTTTGTTGTGGAAAGCTTCATTTCAATATTGGTGCCGGTGTATTTTGGTTTGAATACTTCGTCATAATACAACAAAAAAAAAATAGCTTCATTGATGAAGAAGGTACATTTTACTGGGCCCAATTTCAATCCGGATTTACAAAGGGCTGTGAATATTTGGAGCTTTGTCTATGCACCGAAAAAAAATTAAACTACAGTGAAGCAAAACAAGATTTTTTCCAAGTGAAGGTAGTTTTATGACGGTCAAGTGAAGCGAGATTCGTTGCCTTTTCCAATGTTAATGAATATGGAATTAAGAGTCGACACTGGGTACGAATCAAGATCCATGAGTATCTTGTTGACACGAAGTTCGTGACTATTCGAGTCGTGCTATTTTTCTTGCGTAAAGCTGAGATTCGACTGTTGAACCCTTTTGGATCTTCACAGAGTTTGAGGATTCCTTTTGTGACAATGCGTACAATTTCAGTGTTGATGTTAGCTTCCAATGCCTGAATGATAGGATGTTATTTTTGGCTAAGGTACTGGCCATTCATTCGCATGTAAATTCATCGCGACCAACAGATCTCTGCCGACCAAGTCTTCTACCAATTCACTCACCGATTCAGATCCAAATTCATCGCGATTGATGTGATTAGGTAGGGACTGCATTAATTTTTTCCCAGTATCTGGTTGCTTGATAAAACGATTCTACAGATGGTTAGGGCTTGGGCTTCATGTGAAGTGTTGGAAGGTAAATATTTTTGCCAAGACGGCTTTCGAGAACAGTGGATTTGTGTGTGATATATCACCAGTCGGAATTATGTAACTGAATTTGATATGCGTTCCGGTGGTTGGCTGATTTCGTGCCTGAAGATGTTCTGGTCATTGAGAATTTAAATAATCGAGTCTGTAACAAATATCTCTCCTTTTGAGAACGAACCAGTTGTAGTCACCAACAGTGATATCACAACTTAGTGAGCTAAGAATAGAGGCGTTGCCAGCGATACCATTAACGCAGACGTTAGATATGACTATGGCCTATTGTGGTTGTTCGACAAAAGTAACGATGTAAGTAGTACAGCAGGAATTCAATATATGAACATCAGTGAAGAAGTAATTATCGGCGATAAAATTAATTCTGATGAATGGTGATAGGTTAATGGAAGAAGAAAATGTGATGACAGTATGTATTGTGGACTATGAGCCACGTTGTGTTCGGACCTTACTGAAAATCCATTTCATTGAATTGATTAATGATGGTATCACTGGGTGTTCCATCTTTCATTGCTGTGATGTGGAGACTTGTTTAGTTGCCATATGTGGTGTCGATGTGTGCCTGGTTACGGGGTGGGTGGTGATGTGAGCAATTTTGTCCCATGAAACCCTAGCGACCCTGTTTATAAGTCTGGCAAATAGCATGCTGCGGTTTTATCCACCGTTTTATAATTTTTATTCTAATTTTGGTTAGAGATGTGGTTAGTGTGGCTTGATATGTTGCTGTTGGAAGGGCTCGATTTGTCGTAGTCGATTGAGCGAGCCAGTTGCTTGTTTCTTTTTATGCAGCTGTTGGCTTAACTTGGACAATGTATGGCTAGAACCGACTAGGGTGACAATTTGATTAGTTACACAAGTACGATTTATGTGCACGGTGAAATCGGAAGCAGTTATGACATCGATTTTGATTCCTCAGTTTAGGTATCATTGGGTCTCTATTTTTACACTTTTTGGGGGTAGCGTCTGTCATTGTTTTTACTAGGTGTGGATAAGTAGGCCATAACCTTTTCAGTTACAGTGCTTTACATGAAAATGGAAAAAAAAGTGTTTGCTATTATTTCTGCGTTTCTGTTGTTCGCCTTATACTTGGCTTTGAATAACGATTTTTAAAAATCAGCCTGCAAAATGCATTTTTTTTTTGTCATTTTGTCGTTGGAATTTCTATGCACTGTTGAGGTGGTGGAACTTCGACATTTGGCTGTCGTGGACGGAGATAATTTAAAGCTGGTCGTTGGCGAAGCCGTCTTGTTGTGATTCCTCCATTTATTAGAATACGCCTCCATTTAATAATTGCTTGTCAGCCTTAATAAATCCGTTTTCCATTGAGTTCCGGCCTTGTAATGCGTAGCTTTTGTTCAAGTCGGTCATAAATCGATTGACATCATTGTCATTTCTTGATACCTCTCGTTTCGTCAAGGAAACATTGTTGTCGCATCCGTAAATTGTAATCTGCATAATTGTAGGCTGTGTTGGTGTTTTCATTTGTTAGTTTTCAGTGGGGCCATTATTTCGTTGGGTTCAACTTTGAGTTCATCGATTATTTTTCCCTTGGATTCATCAATCGGTTCAATGTCGATTTTGAGATCCAGAAACGAGCTTCTCTGTTGTTTGATGAGATCATGTCTTTCTGAATGCTACATCTGGAAGAATCCCTTTTTTAGGCACTAAAGAAACGTTGCAACCTTCATAGCAATACTAAGCTTGTATGAGTGGTTAAGCAGATAAGTAACGTGGTTTTTTTTTAATATCGTAGATAACGATAAATATTGTTGATCAGTTTCCTATTTCCTTGCCACACATTGACACCAGTTATTATATACACATTTATGGTAAGGCAAAGAAGTAAAAGTGAAAGAAAGAAGGCAAAAGTAGTATTATTTGCCCACCAGACAAAGGGTAGAAACTACAGCATATGAACTATAAGAATTGACCGAATACAGAGTATATGTTCTTGAATCGATCACAGAAGCATTCAGTCTGTGGTGTGTTCTGATTGGCCAAAAATGTTTAATCCTTGTTCACATGACCTCTTCACCACTACGTTCGCATAGCAAACAGACAGCGCCCCTTATTAGGGGCTCCCGACTGTTCTATTTTTTACTTGTGATGAATGGAAAGGGTCGTGGATGTTGACGAGATTAGAATTTTATTCCGTAACACACATTTTTGTGACTAGCTACCTTGTATATTGAATCCGGTAATCTTTCTATAAATATGATTTGAAGTGAAACTATTCGAATAGAATTACATGCACACAATTCTTCAATACATATATAATTCTTCAAAGACTTTTCTGACAAGTATACTTATGTTTGTTGTTTCTATCAAAAAGATGAAAATGCTAGTTCGTAAAATCTAATCACAAAAATAACAATAGTTAGTCTCGGTAATATTGATATAATTTATATAATTGATGCGATAGGTTTTTAAAATGTCAAACAAAACCGATCATTTCTTTGAGTTTTCCAAGTTTCTTCATTTAAAAGAGGAAGTTGTTTTATAAATATGAAATCACATTCAATTAAACTCCCAGTCATTTTTAACAAGAGTGTGTAGCGTCGTTCCTCAAACAAACACACCATGTGCATGAGGATTCTAGAGATGCTAACGTTGTCAGAACTGTTCTAGGCACACTTGTTTCACGACGAATACTCATGTGGAGCAATTCGACTAATGAAAGTTCTGTTTCAGTTCGAGTTCCATGAGAGACACATTCCCCATTTTAGCAGCGTGTGCAACATTGATTGATAGAAACTTAGTAAATATAACTTGGCAAACAATTCTAACAAGCAAACTATATGAACATTTCTACATGCGCAGGACGTCTACATACATTTATTTTATTATTTTATTTGCTTTCGCTTTCACCAAATACATTCTCGTTTGTTTTCATTTTTTTCGTTTATTTAAGCGAAAAAGCAAGATCAACTTATTCATTTCGCCTTCTCTCTCTATCCAGAAAGTTTTTTTTAATAGCAGCATTCGCTTTCTCTCGTCGCTATATTAAGATGAAGGAGAGAAATCGTGGTCATGTTTCCATGTTAACGGTTATTACCAGCCAGCCTTTGGCCCCAACAGCGGCTTATATCTGCAATTGTACTGAATTAAATGCATGCTAATCTCATTTAAGGTTTGTATTTTTAAAATAAGAAGGTACGATAATCATATGAGCGGTTACGCAAATTTAAATTGTTCACTTATATTTTCAATCCGATTTACGTACTGACTTTCGATTTTAAAATTTGAGAATATTTAACGTAACAAATTGAACATGTAAAAGAAAATCAATATTTTTGAATAAAAATGTATATAAATTTTTCATCAGTTTTGTAAATTAAATGTTCAAGAATGCTTTTTTCGTCCCTAACCGTTGTAATTTATTTAAAATGTGCAACAATTTTTATTAAATAATTAAATAAGTGAGAAAAGGGGCAGCACTTTTAAAAAATTTAAATGGAGGGAATTTTTAAGGACATTTTTCAACAACTGTAATTAAGAAAGGACACATAGCACAGTGGATAAATCCGTTAGTTAGATCCAGTGATAGGACCCAAAAAGTGTGAGATCAATACCTGGTTAAGGCGGTGGAGAACTTGGAGAGAGGAATTAACAGGAGATAACTGACATCCATTAGACATGGCAAGTAGAAGTAGAACAGTCTACCCCAGCGAGCGAAATAAAGGGTTCAGTTCGACATTCCAACCACCTGAAGAAGGCCGGAGCGTACAACGGCCGAAACGTTGTGATAAATATGGCGACAAAGATGAGGGTGATAGTCCGAGCAATGTAAATAGTATAAATTTTACTGTACGAATTATAATTTAGTGTATTTTCTATTAAGAAATTCAAGCTTGAATTAAAAATTAACCCCTCTCCACGTTTCGGAGGATAGTTATAAAATATTTAAAATTTGAATTGTTTTTTTTACAAATTTTGAAGTGTCCAGTTTGTGATGATATAAAATTCTAATTTATGATTTGAATTTTCAAATGAATTTTTGTGTATACAAAGCAATCACATAAAACAAAGTTTAACGTGATAGTCATTATTTTCAGTAAACATTCAAAACGAAGAATTTAAATTGATTGGAATGAGTTTTTCAATCATTAAAAATGGTTGATTTTAACCATATTTACAAATCTATCGGTACAATTCACCTTATTAAAATGTTTCAAAATAAAATATACTTTTTTAAAACTTTTAGGAAGAATAGCTGATTTAAAGTTTAATTAATCTGATTTGAAACGAATATTACTTACTTTTAGTTTAAAATATCGCAGAAAAGCATTTTTTTTAGCTCGGAGGAGGATGTTTTATGAGGGGTTTACAACATCGCAATAGAAAATTTTCTACGGGGTCATATCTGTAAAAATTACTTGACAAATATAACGTGAGCACATTTTTATAATGTTTTTTAATTACCTAGTAATCTTTAAAAATATGAATATATTCTGAGTAATGTAATATTTTATTGAATTTTAAGTACTATTTATTATCTATTACTCTTATTTTGTGATAATGTCGTGTATGGACGTCCATATTTACAAAGGTCCGTACGTTTATTCACAAAAAAAAAAAATTAAAATTCTTTTTAACATACCGGGGGTCGCTCATTTGTAGCAAGTTTTTCAATTTATGATTAGAAAATATAGTTTTTACATAATAAAAATATCACCTAACCGCTACAAATAATACAGAACTTTAAAAGATCTAAAAATTTATAAACTATTCGAATTAAAATTTAAAAAAATGAAAAACAATTCTTGTAAAAATTTATTATTCATCGAAATGTTTTTTTCTTAATACAATACTATCTATAATATATCTTATTCATAAAAACAATTAAAGGTTTCTCTTATTAAATAAGGTTTTTTAGTTTTATTTCATTTTTTTAAAAATTTTACGATTCAGAGCAAATCTTCGGTAACTAGGGATTGTTTTACAAACAAAAATTGATGATTTAAATTCTCCAGGGTCTTGTGTTTCTTGAAGATTTCATTTTAGCTTTAATTGAAAGCTAAATGATTAAATTTATTATTTTCAGTAAGTAAAATATTCTGGTGTTTTTCAGATAGAAGTTATATAGATTGGAATGTCAAATTTAATTTCGATTTTTTTAAATTTACTTAAAAGCGACCATTTTCTTAATTTTAAGAAATTTGTAAACAAAAAAATTATCGATTTCAAAATTCTTTCAAAAACTATTTCTGACACGTTATTTGAGTAAAATTAGAAAATTTAAAGTTGAATTAATCTAATTTGAAATAAATATTGCTTATAGCATAAAAAATAATATACAACCATTTATTTAATGATTGGTCCTGCTAATCATAGCTTATCTGAGGCGATAATGGATGGCCGATGAGTGACGAAGCCATGACAGCTAGTATGGCTGGCTAGAATTGATACAAAATTTAAGAAATCTAAGTGAACGCATATTTTTTTTTTAACTACAAATGAACATAATTTCAGCAATTATCTAATAATTTATTGAATTTTATTTACCTTTCGAAGATGTTTTTAAAAAATTTTAAATACTATAAAATTTTCTTAAATTAATTTTTCTGTAAGGAGACGAAACTTTTAGATCACGTGACCGTTTCATAATAATGTCACGTTTAGACTTTCATAGATGAAAATAGGGAACAAATTAAGTAAGAAAATAAGAAATAAAAAATTATTTTAAAAATAGAATAGCGTAACTACGTTTATTAATCTTTTCAAATTTGGATTCGTAAATTTTGTTTCCACTTAATTACTATATGACATCCAGGAAATAGTCCAATAGAGAATTTTACACGATTTTATACTATTATAAGTTATTATAATTAAAATTTAAAAAAAAATGAAAAAATTATTGTATTGTTTTCATCGGAAAATTTTATTTCTTCAGACAATATTGTCCTTAATATAATTTATTTACAAAAGTAATTAAAAGCTTTTCTAATTAAATAATGTCATAGTTTTATCGCATTCCTTATTTTTCAATTCAGAGCAGATTTTCAGTTAGAATAGTGCAAGTTTGAAAAAAAAACTAATTTAGATTTAGATCCTCCAAGAAGCCCTACTTTTAACGAATAAAAAATTCAGGAAATAAAAAGGTTTTTTGCGAAATTTCATGAAATTAAGTAAGTGGGGTAACATATGTAAAAAATATTTTTTACCAAAATTTTCTAAAAGAAAAATTCAAAAATTATTTCATTCATTTGTGAATAAGTCCAGAAAATTTCATTAAAATCGGACAATTATTTGATTTTTACCAGAATTTCCAAATCAATGTGTTTTCCACGGAAAAAAGCACAAAAAGTCAATGTTATTATTATGCCACCGCGATGGCGTAAAGAAAACAAGATTTTAACTAAAAATTTAAATTTCGAAGGTTTTAGAAAGGATTAAAAAATTTCAAAAAATACTTTGGTCTTTCATCTTAATAATAACATAAACATTTTGACGATAATACTTTATTTTTATTAAGTTTGTGGCCTTTTTCATTACACTGTACTGTTTTCCTGCGAAAAAAATGGAGGTACCTAATTTGTTACAAAGCCACAAGTACAAGGTACCCAATGAGGCTCGAACTCATTACACAGTAGTAATAGTCAAGCAGACTATCGTTAACCATAATTCTGTTCCAAAGTAAATAATAGTGCTATTATGGTTAAACTGTAGCCATCGCTTTTAAAGATGTGCCCAACTATGCAATTTTGCACCAGAATATCGTCTAAAACAAGCGCGCATTCGTTGGTTGAGAATTCTTCCTTGATAGTCAGTGAATTAGTTAAGCTAAACGTCAAAAGATGTCCATTCTTTTGTGGAAAATTAGTTCATGAAATGTAATGAAAAAGTTAACTTCACACCCATTTTAGAAAAGAAAATTCCTATTAAATCATTGCGATTATTGGTTATATTTTTGAGAGGGAAATCGGCCATTTTGAAAATATGCAGGCAGCAGGTAAATATTCAGTCAAATTGTGATCAAATAAAAACACTTGCACAATGTTTTATAACTGAGAATACAAAACGAAAATATTTTCCAATAAATTTATCATGATTTTTAAATGACTTGAAAAAAAGTTGTTATTCCTTATATTTCTGATGCTTTCATTTTCAGTTAAATTAAATGCCAAATAATGTTTAGATTTATTTTCTACTTCACTCACAAAGAAATGGATAATAAAATACTTTAGAATGAAATTATAAATAAAAATAAAAATAATTAAAAATAAAAATAAAAATTGTTACCCAATAATATCAGGGAATGTATCATCCAACTCCATATTTTCATTTGATTCCATCGACTTCTGCAATGTGATTAAAATGATGGCGATATGAGAATGGCTTGATCTTTTTTCAGCCAATACAAAAAAAAAAACAAAAAAAAAAAACAAACACTAGATATTAAACCCGACAAATTGCACAAGCTCGTCAATTCACCTGTCTGACGCAGAAATAAAAGAAATAAGAATTCACGTGACAATAAAATAATTCAAAAGAAAAACGAAAAAGATGTTAATTTGTTAAAACGGGAAGTATTTTCCTGTTTGAAAAAGAATGGGGTATTGTTGGAATGATTGGTGGTCAGGAAGTAATGTGCAGTCCATAATGCCACTGAACCAGCGTATCAATTATTGACCCGACATTAGGCGGGTCCCGGGTGATTATAGTTTGATCATCTTATTGTTGAATATTTATTATTGCTAAGAAAGCATAGCTATAACCTAGTTTGTCATTAATTAGATATTAAGGGAAACAATGGATACTCTGTGTAGTATTCGAGAGAACAGGATGCGATCTTACAAAATACAAATAATGGATTTCTGCACAATTTCGCTGACACTTTCATGCTGTGTCTTAGAAACTAGTCAAATCAATTCTCTGGCTGACTGGACTTAGCTATCCTGTAGCTGGTTATTTAATTCAAAAATGTTTAGTATGTTAACAACACAAATCAGGCTTTCTTTTGCTTAACGATTGTTACAACGCTGCTCTTAATTTCCATCAATACGAGTAGGTCAAATCATGACAAGAATAAACTGTTCTTGTTGACAAATTTTATTTAATCTCTTTTTATGTTTTACTCTCAATGCCAAGCAAATCTGAAACAAACTGAAGCAAAATTCAATCTATAAAGATTGATTTTTGCTTCAGTTTGCTTCAGTTGCTTGATAGATTGGAAGCATTTTCTTTTTTTACACGAAATCATAACAAAATAAGTGGATGATGACGGATGATGGAGAGTGAAACAACATTTTAGCCTTTCAGGCAAATGAAAGTGAAAATGAACGTAGAAAATATAAAAGTAAAAAATTACTTGCTGAATTTGCTTCTTGAAAAAGGAATAACTACCTACGTAACAGATTGTAGTCTTAAAACTTTTATTCAAAATATATTTTTGCTTTATATTGTACTTTATTCAGAATATGTTTTTCATGTTTCGCTCACTTTCATCGCTAAAAATTCAGTGAACATTGTTGAATCACTGCAATAAAACCAGCTAACGATAACTGAGTATCATACTTGTTAAAGTGTTCTGAAAATAATAAAAACAATGTATGTTTAAAAGTTAATGTTTTCACGCTGTTCACGGCATAGATGCATTTCAATTTAGGTACGTCCATGAGATCGCTTAAAAAAGAGCATAGCATGATGAAAAAGACGCCAAACTTGATGAAAACAAAATTTTATCGTCTAAATACTTGTGTTATTATTAAGAGGAAAGACCAAAGTTTTTTTAAATTATTTAAAAAAATTTTTCCTTCTTTTTAGAACATTCTAAATTTTAATTAAAAAAACCTTGTTTCTCTTTGTATCACCGGAACTAGTAAAATAACATATACAATTTTTAGCACGTTTTTTTTTGTATGACGCACATTAATTTGGAAAATCTTGCAAAAATAAAAATAATTGTCGGATGTTAATGAAACTTTCAGAAAGTATTCACAGATGATCGAAATTATTATAAATATCTTTTTTTTTATTAAAGTCATGGCAGAAATATATATTTTTTATATTTATTACCCCCCATAACTAATTTTATGAAAACTAGAAATTCGATCGCGTCAGGTTTAGTGATTACAATAGTTAAAAGCACAAGGCTTTGAGGAATGCAAATCATGTTTTTTTTGTTTTTAATTGGACCCCCTATCTGAAAATCAGCTCTGAATTGTAACATACAAAACTCAATAAAATTTAATTTCAAATGCTTTTATTTGCTTTTAGTTGTTTTTATGAATATGGACAATATTTTCTGAAAGCAAAAAAATTTTTTCGATGAAAAATGGATTTTTAATACAATTATTTGTTATTTCTTTAATTATAATAGATTTTCACATTTAAGTTGTTAAAATATTCTAAAATTAGTTAAAAGCCGCATCAGCCTTCGTAAGTGTCCTTTTTTAGCGCGTTGTAAATTGTATCATTTTGACTAATCAGAAGATCCGCAGTAATTAAGAAATGTAATCTTGTGTTTATAATCGGGCTGTAATTATAAAGTACGGAAGACCAACAAGAATACACTTAAGTTGCGTTATTTGAGTTAAGCATTGTTCTCCGCTGTTAAGGCCTTTACTTTTGCGAAACACGTGTGGAGAAGTTAATTTGATTTTTCAATTTCAACTGAGAAGTGTACCTACAAGTATCAGTGTCATCTTATGAAATTCATATGATCTTATTTTTATATTAATCTCAGTTATGACATTTTTCCATGAATGAAATATCAAAATTAATAATAAAATGAATGAAAATACCAATAACATAGTAAAATGTAATAAATGTACATAAAATTATAGTATTTTATATACACTTCTCATAAAATTTCATAAGAAAGGTATCTAATTAATTTATAGGTACCTTTCTTATGAAATATGAAATTTAATCTCAATCTTAACAGTCTTATTTTAATTTCTTTATAATATATTTTCCATAAAGCATCGTAAACGTAAAGGTGAAAGCTAAGCACAAAAAAAAAAAAAAAAAATTAGAGCGCTGAAAGTTTTCCTTAAAAATAACGAGATAAATAATTTGTTCACTTAAATCTAAATAACTTCACTTTTCGCCTTCCGTAGAACAAATTATGGTCACGTAATCCGTCAATACGTCATTCAACACCTGTCAAGTGACTGCTTTGTTTTATTTTCAAATTACATCTTTTCGGCGCAGAAGCTAAGTCAACCTTGGTTCAAAATATTTTAAATAAACATTATAATTTCTGATTTTCTTAAAATAAGTTTTAAAAAAATGATAATTGATTTTTGAAAGCATTTCAAAGTGAGATTTTCATCTTTTTTATAAAATGGAAACAAATGGATGCCATGATCAATTTTGCTGACTCCAAAAAAAAAAGAATTTTTAACAAAAATTTCGGACGTGCTCGGAACGATTAAAAAATGTAAAAAAATAACCCCAAAATGCTTTGATCTTTCCTCTTAATAATAACATGAACATTTAGACGATAAACTTTTGTTTTCGTCAAGTTTGACGTCTTTTTCATCATGCTATACTCTTTTTTAGTGATCTCATGGAGGTACCTACATTTCATGAAGAATATCGCAACTAGGTGATACAAACATGATTTTTCTCTCAGTGCTTCTATATATTTTTATTTTTACTGAGAAAATCTTTGTACTTTTAACAAATTTGAGTGGAAACATTTAATTTGGGAAGATGAGTTAATTTTCTCTCAAAATTGTTTAGGGTGAGAAACCTAGCGATTTTGAATAAAAAATACTGCAATAAAAAGAAAACTCTACTTCTTATTTGGAAAATGATTTCACCAAAATATTCCATCGATAAAAAGAGGCCAATTACTTCAAATTCTCAATAAAATGTATTCAGGTTGTTAACGCCTAACAAAACACATAGTCCAGTCAATGTAGTGTAAGGCATTTAAAGGCGAGCTGACTTTTATAAACAAAGTGCTCAATATTAAAAAGTAGAGTAACAATAGTTAAAAGATAAGTCTTTTGAACTTCTGTTATTTATTAAATATAAAATATATTCGTCATTTTAAAGTGCTGACACATTGCTTACATTAAAAGCATTTGACAGCGACAGGCCAAAGGCGACATAAAAAAATGAGCCTAGTTGTGATTAAAAGTAGAATCTACAAAGATACATTAACGATGAAAAAACTCCAAAACATTAATGATGAAAACATGATGAAAACATTAATGATGAAAAAGAATGTATTTATTTTACACAATAAATACTTATTTTTCAAGTTAATCCAATGCTTCTTAATTAATCACATATCTGAAATAATGTTCAATAAAAATTCAGCTGTGTTGATTCCTCTTTCGTAAATGAAAGAAACTTTGAGTATCTACCAATAGTTTCCGAGACCAAATGCTGACTTATAATAATTTGGACAATGTCTCTCTAGATATTAAGCAAAATTAATATAAAAAGAGAAAAAATTCAGTTTATGGTTTAGAAAAGGGAAATAATGCCGGGGCAATATGAATAAAAATTAAAATAATATTAAAAAAGAATAATCGATGTGACTGACAAAAACAAAAAAAACCCCAAAAAACAAAACAAAAAAAAAAAACACCAAAAAACTAAGAAACAGTTTTTTTCTATATTTATAAAAGCAGGAAACCCTTACTTTCAGAAAACTTTTATCATGGCTTATGTAAACAAAAACTTATAGTGTAACAGAGAGAGTTTGAGAACCACGCACAAACACACACACACATATATTTTTTTAATTAAAATTGGAGTAGATTTGAACAGCGAAATTAGATCAGAACAATTTTGTTTACAGATGGGAATCTGATCTATCCCATTTGGAATTGGGTCATTAGGAAGACAATGGAAGATGATTGAGATAATTTTTATCGTTTAAAATTTGAAATAGAGCTTACTAAGGCTATGAGGAACTTTGAAATTCACATGATTTTGGGTTGAAGGCAGCACTTGTGATAATTGTGTGCAGGCCAAGGGTCGATTTATGATCAGCCAGGTTTATCTTTATAAACGCGCGCAGAAATCTGTTGACAGAGTGGTTGGCTCGTCTTCCGTCGAGTGCAGTCGAGCTGGGTAGAGAGAGGTCGGAGATTGGAAGTGACGTCAGAAATTGGAACCAAACGCCCGCTAACATATTTTGTACGAAGAAGCGAATTACTCCTCCAACAATCTAAGACTACTATTGCTACTATTATTACTACCACTTGAAACGAAAATGTTGAATAAGCTACAATAATCAAAAGGTTGTTTTTGGGCTCGTCTGTCGTCGAGTGCAGTCGAGCTATGTGGAGAGATATCGGAGACTGAAAGTGACGTCAGGGATTTGGAACAAAACCCCTGCTAACATGTACTGTTAATATAAGTACCGATGCTTCTGATACCACGAAGATTACTACTACTATTACTACCGCCGAGGAGGAACGCAACTATAAACTTTAAACCACGCACAGATATCTTTATCTCTCCATTGCAAGAGTTGTATATCGTTCTGAGACGATTTCACAACAAGCTAATCACAACCCACTCTCTCTGTGTCTAGAATCCAGTGTATGAGTTTTTACGTCAATTACTTTTCTTTTTTGTAACCCGTTTCTTTTCTATACTATTCTTTTCTGCTATATAAAAGGCATTAACAATTCAACCATTGAATAATTGTTTGTCCGGCTTTCTGCAGATATATATATATTTTGGTGCATTCTAAATTTCTTAGCACAGACTCTTCAGCCGTGTCTACATCTCCAGTCAACCGTGAATGGATGAATATCACTTCAGCAATCTGGATCAAACCAAATACAACGTGGGCAGGAAGCAGGATTAAACCAGTGGACCGGTCGAATGATCTACAGGTGCTCAGGGGACCTACGGTCACTCCCTTATATTCGGTTAAGACCGAGTAGACACCTCAACCCAGAGATTAAGACGTCGGAGGTTGAGGGACTGGGGCGAAAGTGTTAGAAAAGTGCCAAATTAGCTACATAAACTTTCATAAGTTCAAAGTTTAGCTGGTCTTAGATTTTTTGTATATTTACAATTGTCTCAACTGTTTATAAATGAATTGATAATACCTAATTCCTCAAAGATTATTATGGTGAGATTCTATATGTGATTTCAAAATGAACCTGTTGTGTGTCACTGATATATTTGGTCCTTTGTTCATTTTTCAAAATTTATAGAATTAACTAAAAATGCCAACAAGTAGGAATTTATTCATTTAGATGTTACACACTGAAATTCATAAGTTTTAATTATTTGAAATAGGCATGTCCAACGAAAAGCGATCCCTAAGTTTTAAAATGAACTTTTAAAAATAAAAAATCTTTCTTGAAGCTTTTATTTTAGTTTTAATTTCAAGCAAATAAAGTAAATTTAAAATTTCCAATAAGCAAAATACTTTGTAGCATTTCAAAACTAATTTAAATTGGCTAGAAGGAGTTTTTTTTTAAATCGCTAAAAATCGCTGATCTTAGCGCCATTTTTTTAGAATTTATCAGCACAAGGTAATTATCTTTATTAAAAAATCTTTCAAAAATAAATTATTCTTTTCTGAAACTTTATTTCAGGAATATTAGGTGGTTTAAAGTTTAATTAATCTGACTTGAAACAAGTATTACTTTTAGTTTAGAATATCGCAGAAACATATTTTTAACACGGAGTTAGGTGTTTATTTGACTGCTTGTCTGAGAGACAGAAATTTATCTAATTTTTTTCCTACACGGGGCATATCTGTATAAATTACTTGAGGAATATAATGTGAGCTCCTTTTTATATAATTTTTAAATACACAGTAATAATTTAGGAAAATATTCTCTAATGTTTTGTTGAATTTTAGGTACTTTGGCCTTAAATTTACTGTAGTTATCGCTCTTATTTTTTATAATGTCGTGTAGGGACAGCTGTATTTACAAAAATCGGCACGTTTATGCATACGCGCGCACGCGCGCGCGCACACACACACACACAAAGAAATTCGCCGAAGCTTTTCCATTTATGATCAATAAAGTTTTTACTTAACAATATAACCTAACCGTACCAAATTAATACATTAATTAATTTTCAATATTTAACATTTTAGAAATTATTCTAATTAAAATTTTCATAAAATTAAAAAAAATCTTGTAAAAATTCATTATTCACCGAAATTCTTTTTTCTTAAGACAATATTATCCATAATATATCATATTCATAAAGCTATTAAAAACTTTTCTAATTAAA
This sequence comes from Acanthosepion esculentum, assembly GCA_964036315.1. Taxonomy (NCBI): domain Eukaryota; kingdom Metazoa; phylum Mollusca; class Cephalopoda; order Sepiida; family Sepiidae; genus Acanthosepion; species Acanthosepion esculentum. The sequence goes on along the minus strand of OZ038483.1, from coordinate 92,338,047 downwards.
TAATGATTTAGTTTTATTGTATTTTTTATTTTACGATTTAGAGCAGATTTTCTGTAATTGTGAGTTCCTGTTCTACACACATACGCACGTACACACACAGAGAAAAGAAATTGAGTTAAATTCTCAAGTAGTTCTGCGTAAAACTAATAAACATTAAGCTGTACAATAATGAATTTCTTGAAATTTCATAAATTTAAATAAGTGTGGCGCAAAAGATATATAAAAAGAGTTTCACCAAGATGTTCTAAAAAACAAAAATTTCTAAAATATTTCATTCATTTCTAAAAAAAAGTCCTGAAATTTCATTAAAATCTGACACATATTTCGTTTTTATAAGAATTTCCAAATCAATGAAAAACTAAATGCTTTCACCGCAAAAATGAGGCTAAAATTTCCTTTATAATTTGATCACGCACTCTCCGCTATTAATCACTAAACTGATTAGGTGCAGCAGTTTAGAATTTTACGTGTGAGACCTCAGTCCATATAATCCTAGACGGCATCTCAACTTCTCTTTCATCAAGTAAGATAACCATTTTACCCTTTTTCTAACCTTAATTTTGATAATAAAATCAATAACTTGGGTGTCATGATTTTCTGAATTACACATAATTGATTCATTTACACCGACACTTGATTCTTCTTTTGTGTATCCTTAATTATTTTTCATTTATTGGAAATCTTTTTTAATTTTACCCGTATTTTTAGTGACTTAACTAACAACAGCCATCCATTATGTAGCTCCTTATATAAATACTTGGATGGTACCCGTAAAAAATGAATTAGGATTTTTTACGTATGGCTCGCCATCTCTGTCTATCACAAGAGTATTAAAAATAACTGGAGTGTCGCGACATCGTAGTGTTCCGCAACGAGTAGTTAGTAGTGCCGTGAGATTTGAAAATAAAGTAATAAAATTGATAAACAAAAGGCAAAGCTTACATTTAATAATAATTTTAATTATAACAATTCGCCGAGAGTAAGAAAATGCATTTAACATACAAGTTTCTTTCTCGGGAGAGTTTAACAGAAATAATAAGAAAAAGCAAAAAATATTTCGTCACTATTATTCATTGTACCTAAAAGTGAAAGGTTAAAAAGTACCTATTTTTACGAACTCAATCTAAGAAAGAAAGACATTAGATGACGTCAAGAAATGACACAGAATATATGATGTTACAAAAAACAGAAATAAATGCAAGCTAAAGAATGACTCAATAGTAATGTGCCGAGATAAAAAACAACAATCTGCAGATGAGACATTGCGAGTATGTTTAAAAAGATAAAATAAATAAGTGATAAAACGTGCTCATTGTCCGAAAGCCTAAAATCTAAAAATGATAAAAAAAATCATAATGAAAAGATACTAAAGTGATGAAGCCAATAAAAAAAACCCCAAAATAACAAAAAAAAACAAACAAATGCTGACAACTTCAGATGATTTAGTGATTGATTAGGTTATCGAAATGATAAATGAAATATATGACGGCGGTTAAATGACGGCTAACCTCAGGAGATCAATCTTCATAGCAAACAGGTGCAAATGAACTCAGAGAAAATCAGATTGATGAAGCATATAGCTAAACTAACAAATGCGATTCTAATGAATGTATTTGGTATCAAAATCAAGTCGCAAATAGGAAAAGTGTGGATTTGTTAAAGTGACTAGACAGAAAAATGCTATTTTCATGATTAGCGTGCTACCAGACTGAATAATACAAATATAGAAACATATATACCTAAGTTTCATAGAATACATAAAGGCATTTTGATCGGATACTGCACAACGAACTGCTTGAAATATGAGGAAAAAGCATTTGATTTACACCGGAAAGATATTCTCGCAATCCGTAACTTCTACTGTGAACAGTTTGCATGTGAATAGAGAACGAGTTTAGTGAATAGACAATCATAGGAAAAGGAGTACTTTTATGTGTCCCGTTCCTTAAGGACATAGGTGATCATGGCTCTCCACAACTTTCTATCTCTTGTGGCTCTTAGCAGTTTTTCTCTTTTTGCTAAACCCCCTTCTCCCTGTTGTTTTCTTAGCGAATCTATTCAATTTGTACAGCGAGAAGAAAGGTTTGAAGAATATAGCACTCACAGGGCATATGACAACCTTACCACTTTTGCTGACTTGGTAACCACAGAAATATTTGGACTAATATTTCTATTTTAATTTATTGTATATATTTTGCATGTATTCTGATGTTTTTCTCTCATTTAACAACCCACACAAAATGCCGTATATTTTCTACACACTTTATCATACAAACTACATGATCTGATCATCACGTGTAAATTAACAAAGAAATCCCTGTTGTTTGTTTGCTGCCCAAAAATAAAATATATTTACTATTTTCATTTGATGCATTCTTTTTTTACTGTTCCTTTTCCGCTATGATTTTTTACAACTGACGCTTTCTTTTACTCAACACACAAGTTTTAATATATTGAGAGATCGTATATCAATTCGTATTTATGAACTCAAAGACGAAAACTACGAAATGTTTGCTCGTGACGATAATACGAAATTCTGTAAAATGTTACTTTTGTGCTCAAAACCGTTTTCTCTATCTGATATATATAAGAAATTCTAAACCAGTTAATTTGAACATACATAGAAAATATATTGACATCCACTAATAAGATTCATGCTTTCAAAGAAAAAAAAATTTGGTTGAATGAAGTGTGAAATGAAAATTTCAGCATGTTTCAAAAAACAAGTCCTCCAACAAATGTTGTGAAATCAAAGAATTAATTTTTTTAATAGGATCTGTTTTTTTATGTCGGCGAAACATGCCATTTAGTTTCAATTACAGTATCGCATACCTTCAGCATATTGAGTTTGGGTGACGAGAAACCATTGTTACAGTTTTCAGTTTTTCACATTTCTACCGGTAAGACACGCTTCTTACAGCAGAGATTAATTGTTCGCATGGAGACCAAACAAAACTGTGCACCGTTTTATCCTTGTGTTGTTTCATGCGATCATCATTGTATAATCTCTCTTGATAGAGAGGCACGTTATGCCCCATTAAACTACACAGTCTAGTTCAAAAAATTGTTATAATGTATAAATAGTTTTACAAGTATCATTGCTATTCGAAACCATGACTAACATGTATTCACACCATGGCGCTGTCTACGGATTTTTTTATATTGTAATTATTATTATTATTATAAAATATTTTCTAATTGAAATTCACAATATTTTCAAAATTTTAACGCAATCACTTGCAAAATAAAAAATTGTATGAATTGTAGCCATGTTAGATTTTGTACGATAACACTAAAGTGCCTGGAGATTAATTTCCCGGCAATGAGGGGGTGTTCAAATTTAACATTCAAGTATACAGGTATTTAAATTTTGATATTTGACCATGAAAATGTATTTTATTTCAACATTCTATTTCTTTACGCATCTTCATGGGAAAGATAGTAGAGTGGTTTCCTGTTGGCTTCTTAACGGTTTGGAATTCAAAATATTCCTTCCAAACTGGCTGCCACACAAAGTTAGAGAAATCTGGTCTACACTACTATTTAACCCTTAGCTGGTGGAGAATAGGTTTATTCATGTGTTTTCTTATTGCATTTGTGCTAGAAGGGAATTTAAACTCGACTTGCCGATTCCATTTTCCGTGCTGATAACTGTTACACAGACACAAATAGCAATACGTGACGAGAGAAACAAAAACGCCCCCAATTTGTATAAAATTTCATTTTATTCCCGTAGTCTATTGGTAAGATTAGAAAATAAAAATAGTTTCAATTATATAGAATCGAAGATATTATTTAGGCTTTAAAAGTTGTTTAGACTGTATATGAAAATCTGTATATAATGTATAATAAGTATATAATGGTGTAAAATTATTAAATTTGTATGGGGAACTTTGGCATGATGTATACACAGATTTTAAAAATTTAATTTCTATAAAAGAATTTAGCACTTATTTATTAATAAGTATAATTGCTTAAAAAATACTTTTTCTTGAATAAATTTTCATAAAGTAATTTTAAGTCAATAAAATCCATTTTTTAGAAAATCCCAACAAAACCATCTTAATGAAATTAAAATTTTAAACAAGGTATTTGTATTACCGCAATATGTTTTAAAATAAAAGTAAAAAAACAAAAACAAAAACAAAAAACGTGGCTGTCAAAATTTGTATGGACACAAGAAGATGAAATTCAAGTGAATGGACACTGGAACATTGGAATTTACCATATTTTAATCTACAGACATGCCCAAACAGCTTTTAGAGTCACCTGATTTTATATTGTAAACCAATGATTAAAAAGTTATTTATCATTTTTCTTTCTTTGCCGAAACATGTAATAAAGTCGTTCACCACCTGCTGATGCAACCACTTCGATATATATATATATATATATATATATATATATATATATATATATATATATATATATATATATATATATATATATATATATATATATATATATATATATATATAGGTGGGGTGGTGTGTAGTTTCCTTCATGTACTTATGATATATTTTAATAGGTATGGATAAAAAAATATATAATATAAACTTTGTATAAAAGAAAACAATCATTATATGAATAGTAATCTAATTACTAGTAGTAATATTGTGAATTCCCGCTTAAAATTTACACGATTTTCAAGAGTACCGATTAGGAAATATCTTTTTAAAATATGATGCTTAAGTATTTTTTAACAAGATGTCAGTTTTCGAGATTCCATCATTGTTTACAATATTTTTTTTAAACTTCTAGACTCGTAAAAATGAAATAATTGTGAGATTTTCATAACTTGTATTGTAAATTAAAGTTGGATCATTTAAAATTAACAAGAAAATAATTGGTGGTGGAGGAATAGAAATTCGAAATTAATAAAATTAAGTATAATTTGTAAAACGTTCATTTATCCAACTTGAAAATACAGTTTATTTTATAAACACGAGAAATAATATAAAATTTTGTTTTTCTTAATATGCAAACCATAATCTTTTAAAAGACCTTTATGATTATGGAAACAATACAGCCATTTTGATCCAACTATTAATTTGTTTTATATGCTCAAAAAACAATTATATTTTTTATTATATCTAATTTATGTCATTTTTTTTTAAGGAAAATATTTTTTATTATTACTATTACGCACCAAATCTGGTCTGGAATGAGTCCTATACATGCGGTTTAAATCTGGTGAGGTCGGAATCCGATAGGCAACAGTCTTCCATGGTTCAATGGCTATGTTTTCTGGCCGAGGTGAAGCACAATAACACTACCTTGTGAATCGACGACTAAGAAACTCCATAGAATTATGTATGCATTGTACAGTGCGTTTACTGTTGAGTGGCAAACACGTTGTGATGCAATGGCTCCTTTTGTTGGGCGGTTACCATACTTAACAGTTACAGTGGCCCCGTTCTAGCATTATATACCGGCGAACGCAATTTCATACTGCTAATGTCTATCCGGAATTTAAAATTTCTGGGGTGTTGTTACTATTGTTATCCGGTAAAAACCTAGAACAGTTGCTATTTCGGAAATACAATACACCATTTTTCTGACGCCATAAATCATCTCACGGTAAAACTGTATTAATTTTAAATCTGCGTCTCATAGTTACTACATCTCCCTATATTACTCCATACATAATTCGGTTGAGTTCACTTCTACAAGTGGGAGATGGCAAAACTGGCCAATGTTCTGCTGTTTGTAATTTTATGACGCTTCAGTTACTTTTTTCAAAGCTACGACAAGGGTTTCCTCAATGTTTTATTTCTAAAACTAATTCTATATAAGTTTCTATTCCTAAGATAATCGTTGGCTTTTCTTGAAATAATATTGGGTAAAAAATTTATGTTTCACGATTAAATTTAATGAAACATTTTACCTGTTGAAAATTTGTCTTAACATGTAAAATATTTTAAAATTTAATTCATTCTTCGTATACAGGTTATGGTATTTCGATTAGTTCCTCAGTTTCCTTTCTTTACCGAGAGGTGTATAGTTTTAAAATGTTGCGATTTCTTTACTAAAAGCCAGTCAAGATAGAGTATTAGAGTTAAAATGGTAATGATGAATGAGTTGTGTGATATGAATTAAAGTGAAGGTGGTAAGAAATGAATATATATTAGAAGGCTGGAGAACCACTCAAGTCAGGGGATTACAGTAAAAATGGTAAGTGACATGAATGAAAGAAGCTTGGTATGAAATAAAGGTAATAATGAATAACGTGCGTGATATGAATGTAAGAGAAAGATGGACAGAATCGGAGATTTTTGGATAGGTAACGACTAATATTTGAAGTCAAGATTAAATTGTTCAGTGAAGCAGCCAAACATGAATCTGTGGCAGTTCTTATAGAAAATACGTTCGTTATTTAGCCATATCTCCGGCATAATTTCTACAGATTTTCATATTTTTCCAGCTTATATTCATGAGTCCAGTAGAAATTTTATCTGAAACAGAAACGTTAAATTAACGATGTGACCTGTTTCTGAATTAACCAACCACATTTCAAAGTGAGGACGACGATCGATCAAAATGATATTAGCAGCAAAACGATTGAACGCCCTAAATCTATTTCGACTTTGTTATGTCTGCAAAGATCAAACAATGTTAATTTGTACATTTTTCGTACCTAAAAGTACTTCCCGGGATGTTCCCTTCTACCATTAAATTTGTTTCCCACTAACGTGATAGTCGAAATTTTATTGTATCTTTCAGCAGTTGATAACGCTTCCATTGTGTCAATTTTTAGATAATGTCTGCAATTAGTAGCTATGTACTAGCAATGCATCAGTGAGTTCTTACTGATTTCCACAATAATCGTTAGTAGTTTCAGCTATGATACTAAATTTAAGGAAAATAAGTACTTGTAAATATTGTTTTTCAAATATTTACTGATCCATTATTTAAACTTTCGTGATATTTCCCATCTCGGCAATAGCCATACTTTTGGAATTAAGCCAAAACACACAGCACAATTTATCTTGGATAATGAGGTACCATTTAACAACGAATGTAATCATCTTTTGTTTCCTCACGTTTTTTCAGCTCTGCTGAAGTAGAAACACCTGAAGCTCTTAACGTTTTCTTCGAGGATTAGGATTTCATTTATTAAGAAACAGTCTTTATTCCGAATAGACGGTGGCATTTAACAAGTTTAATACTCATCTTTGTTCAAATGATAGACGGATCACGAGAGATTTCGTGTGAGAATTTGACGTTATATTGTCCACAAAAACCTTTTCTGTAATGTTAAGATGCTCCTGTCTCTCATTCATCCTACTGTTCTCTACAGTAGTGCAATTACTGTCCTCCGTAGTGCACTATAGTGCCATTACTGGTATGAAAAGTTATGAGGAAATAATACAATGTATCATGAAACTGATATCCAATCTTTATCATTTGAATGTTGCATATTTGAAGTGCGTTGATGTAAGACTTTTCATGACTACCAATCAAAATAATTTTTTCTTCCAGAGACGAACTATCTTATGTAAAGAAGTATGCTATTCTACAATATCTGCTCATGGGAATTCTTTCTGTTCCAATAAATGCAGGTAACTCTTGCTCATCACGAACTTTGCAAGAACACTGAAAAAGATTTTCCACGTTGAGTAACGACATCTGTCGAGACTTATCTAAAGTTTTTAAGTCCTTTTCTTTTGCTATGTGGATTCTATCTGCGAGATCACAATTGTTTGCATTCACGGTTTTGATGTGTGGTTTCTGCAAAAGATTTTAGAAGAGTCGTAAAACTACATTGTTAAATGATATCCTCTTCCCAGACGAAATCTTCCACTTGATGTAGATGAAGTGTCGACTCTTACTTCGGTGGATGTGGCTAAGGGGATTGTGAATCTGTATAGATTTCGTGAAGGCTTTCTTCCAAAGTTTATTTCTGCATGTCAAGGATCTATTCTTATAGAACAATTTTCTTATGAATTTGAAAGAATCTTATCAAACACACGCCAAACTTTACCGTTTCCTTACAGTCTCTGCTTATGGAAATACCAAGGAACTTTTCTTTATTTTTTTATTCTATTTTTTCATATTAATAAATTTTCATCAATTAATGTTTCCTTAGTGATTTCAAGAAGGTTCTCTCTAAATTGTTTCTCTTCTTTCTAACTTTTTATTAGCTGTTTTGGTGGGAAAGTATCTGTCATTGGCACCAATGTGATCAGTTACGTGTCAGAATTGTGATAGGGATTTCCAATGAATATAGAAAAAATGCAACTGTTTAAAGGTTTGTTTCAGTTTTCTTTTTCATTTTTACTGTTCTGTATTTTAGGATCATAATGTATGGACTTTCGTTATCTCCGATTCTTGGAAGAGACTTTATGAGTTTACATATATATGAGTTTACATATATATGAGTTTACATATTTTCTCGACATCTTGATACCGATAAATAAAATAAGATAAATAAAAAGTAAAAGAGAAAAAGAATAGATAGCTCACGGTTTATAATTTAAAGAAAACAATTTAACAATTCTCAAAATCTCAAATATAAATGTAATTACAATAGAATCAATGCAGATAGTTAATAAATATTAACTTAATTTCACAAATTTATTGTGCCAAAAACTTTTACACTATTAATAACATTAATGGTGTAAAAGGATCCTAGGATTTTAATGTAAAAATGTTTTTACATACCTTACAATTTCTCTTTCAAATATTTAGTACATATTGTACCAGAATCATCGCATACCTTGGCTTTGAAAAGTGCCAATACCCCCCCCCCCCACACACAAACATTATAGACATTATACGTAACAGGAGGAGGAAGTGTACAACTTTATTTATTTATTTCTTCCTCCTCTTCTTTTCTTTTCTCCCCCCCGCACAAAATTCTAAGTAGACATTATTATTTTTATAGCGAAATCATCAACAGATTAATTTTGCATCAATTTTCATAGATAGTATTTTTATAACTAAATATTTTTAAATAAATATTTTTATTTTATTTAATATAGGTACCTCCACTTGCTTGCTGAAAAAACAGCATGGCATGATGAAAAAAGACCCCAAACTTAATCGTCAAAAATGTATCATAGTTTTATCATCAAAATGTATATATTATTACATATAGTTTTATCGTATATGTTATTGCATATAGTTTTATCGACAAAATGTATACGTTATTATTAAGAGGAAAAAGCAAAGTATTTTTTATTAATTTTTTAATCCTTTCTAGCACGTTCGAAATTTTGGTTAAAAATCTTGTTTTTTTACGTCAGCGGTCGACGTAATATTTAAGATTAGTGTTTTAGCGCCTTTTTTCAGGTGAAAAACACATTGATTTGGAAATTCTTGCAAAAATCAAATAATTGTCGGATTTTAATTAAACTTTCAGGGGTTATTCACAAATAAATGACATTATTTTGGAATGTTTTAGAAAATCTTTGGTAAAAAAAATATATTTTTTTTACATATGTTACCCCCACTTAATTAATTTCATGAAATTTCGAGAAATTAAATTGCAATCTCAAAATTTGGTTTATTAGGTTAAAAGCAGGACTCCTTGGAGAATTTAAATCATCAGTTATTTTTTGTAAAACAGGAACCCCAGTTACCGAAAATCTTCCCTGAATCGTAAAATAAAACTATGGCATTATTTAATTAGAAACGCTTTTAATTGTTTTTATAAATAAGATTTATTAAGCACACTACTGTCTTAAGAAAAAAAAATTCGATGAATAATGAATTTTTACAAGAATTATTTTCATTTTTCTTAAATTTTAATTATAATAATTTATATTATAAATCGTTTAAAATTCTGCATTATTAAGTCAAAACTATATTTACGAACTAAAAATTCAAAAACTCAATAAAATTGTTTTTTAAAATATTTTTTTTTATGTCTATAAAATATTACGTAACTTACCCCTGTTTGAAAGTATGGTCGACCATAGACGACATAATCAGAAAATAAGAGTGATGCCTATAGTAAATTTAAATTCAACATTCCTAAAATTAGATTACGGAGAATGTTTACTTAAAAATTATATATAAAAAAAGGCGCTCTACCGTCATTTTCTTAAATTATGTTTTAACAGATAAAGTAGCCATAGAATAACAGTAAAGGCGATGACAAATTTAATCATCACTTGTTAAGTGATCGATCAGTGACAAGCGACAGTGATAAACGCGTAATCACCGCTACCGTTTGTTTTAAAAATTCATTTCTCTGTTATTTTAAACTTAAAGTAAATAATATTTGTTTTAAATCAGATGAATTATATTTTAAATCAGCTAATATTCCTCAAATAAAGTTTCAGAAAAGTATATTTTATTTTTGGAAGATTTTAAAAGCTAGAATTAACTTTTGTTTATAAATGTATCAAAAATGGACGATAGTTATTGATTTTTATCGATTTTGTGAAAGCAACCAAAAAAGTGAGATTCCAATCAAAATAATTTCTATTTGAAATTCACCAGAGTATTTTGCTTACTGGAAATAGTAAATTTAATCATTTAGCTTTCAAAAAATGAAAAGCTTCAAGAATGCTTTTTCATTTTTAAATAGTCATTTTAAACCTTATGCATCGAAACTGAGTAGAAGTACCGAATTTAATATGTATGGATAAGATTTTAGACTAATTTTATTATGAAAAATTTCTGACTCAGGAGAGTCGGTATCCAAACGGGTCGAGAATTCTGACATGTTAACCATCGCACTCGCGTAGGCGCCATGAATGTATGTACAAATTTAAATTTTATTAATGAATATTTGATGATGTTCCTGTGAGTAGATTGAAATAAGAACTTAAAATACATTTATTTGTGGAACAGGAGATAAAAATCATCACTTTAGTAAAGTTCTATATATGCACCAAAATTTTCTGTGATGAATAGATTTTTTATCAATTTCAGACAAAAAAAAATTATTATTTATTATTTACAAGGAAATTTGTTCTAATCTCAAGAAAATGTAATGTTTTAAAAATTCTATTTCTTACTGAAATACATTTTTTTAAAAAAGGTCAAGGAAGCTGAATAATATAGAAAATCAAATATCGAGGTTCACATGCACAAGTTAAAATATCATTTTCAGATTGCTACTTCAGTATTCCCAAATTTTTAATTTTTACTCAGTTTCAGAGATTTAAATTAATGAATTCATAGGAATATTTGCACATAATATGTATAAATTATTTTAGACTACATGTTATTCTGTTGATGTGGTAACCGTTTTATGAATTTTATGCGATTTTTCAAGTTTCACGTTATTAACCATTTGGCTGAAACTTCAAGAAAAATGATGTTATAATTAAAAATTATAAATGTAGAAAATCAAAGATTACAAAGAAAAATATTAATAACTGAAACTGATATCATTTTAATGCATTTATAATACAGCAATAATATGAAACATGTTCTGAAACCAATTTTAGATGTCCTGGATCCATTTATTTTATGAGTTGCATAACAATCGTCTTTCTAAAAAACAACTTTGACCTCTTCTTGATCCATGACTTTTCAAAAAAGCTAAGCTTCTATCTTGTAAATAGAAGCTCAGATATCTGGTACTCAGATATGGACCCACCACCTCCCACTATTTTTACCTTGTTGATGTCTCAAACGTTGAAGGCAGTTCCTTCCAGTGGTCAATCAGCCTTTGCTCATATCCTTCTGACCTATCGAGGATAATACAACATTCGTTGCTGAAAAGATCGGTTCAAAAATTGGTCTTCGTGTATTCTGGTGTTCCTTTGACACGATTTCCCTTGTGAATTTATTTTAAAGAAGACTCACGTAGGTTGTTCTTTCCCCCTTGATTTAAGACCAGACAATTTCTTACTCTTTCAACGACTAGAAACTTCATAGCTTGAGAAAAAATAAATCTCTCGACAAGGAACACATGTTGACTAGTAATCCAGGATCTTCAAGTGACTTTGTAAAATCAAACTTACCGCCAATTTTAAAGCTTCAAATTTGCAAATGGTTGTTAATTTGAAACTTCGAAATTCAAGATACTACATAGTAATGACTGCCGTTTGTTTACATGCACAGAATTTTAATATCAAATGCGCAGAATCTTTGTTGTCATTCAGCAAATAAACCTTTAGATTTCCATAAAAAACGACATCCGCGAGACGCAATATAGTTATCAAAGCCGTACATTTATTATATATATATATATATATATATATATATATATATATATATATATCTACAAAACCATTTTCATTTTAAAATAAAGACCAAAAGAAAGTGGAATTTATAATGAATTCGTATAAAACTTGGTTAGAATCTATTAGATTAACATTAAGGAATCAGAAAGGTTGGTATCTGCTTATACTCTAAGAAATAGGATCAGATATGATTTTAAAGAGAGACAAAAGAACCTGAAGTATTTCACATGTATTACAGAATGCTAAATGTGTTGCTTTGAAAAACTAAGTCATCAAGTTTCTCTTTATTAGCAAAGAATCCGAATCTTTGATGGCAGAAGCAATTTTTAAACTCACGCATATGTGCAAAGATATTGATTGTTGAGAATTATTCTTAAATGTCTATTAACTTGTAGGCACATTCACTATACGTATTGAATGCTGTTACATTGATGAATCATTAAAACCCTAGAGGTTGTCAATAGCAACATCTCTATTTGGGGAATAAATATTAATAATTGGTCACAAACAGACACCCGGACACGCATACATTTCGAAATCTCTGATAAAATGATTTAAATATGATTCTTTTGTCAAAGATATTTTATTTCTACTCCTGCTGATATAATCGGTTTGTTATATTTGCCTCAGGTCAGTTTATTTGAAAGAAACTGTTAGAATTCAGTTGTTAGATTCTTCTATGGTTTTACATAATAATATAATTTCTTTAAATACATTTCGCATTGCTAGACAAAATAAAATAAATTTCATTGCTGTTTATTTTACTTTTTAAGATTTAAAAATCATGTGTCATATTTATTTAGGCTTTTAAATTACTATACTAATTTATATGAAATTCTGGTGCATTAGCGATTTAGATCAATTTTAATTTATTCTGGTGAATTTATTTCAATTTTGCATTCAGTCTTAAGAATTTCATTAATTATAGTAAATATGACTGACTTCCTATGCTTCAGTTATAAATATAATTCGCCCTAAAGATTACAAAAAGCATTTTAAACATTGTATAAAATGCTAATAATTCCAGTAATTAATTGAAATTCTTAATAGCTTGGTCCAAAACTGACCATGAATTAACATCTGAACAACATTTAGTTTTGCATCTGTTCTTTTCTATGAAATGCTTTAATAATATAGCTACATTATAAAAAGTATGTAAACAATTCGATACAAGTTATATTGTCTATGTGCGCAACAATCATATTTTATATCTGAGTGAAACTGTGTGTCGGTGTCGTGTGCGTGAGTATTTGGGAGTTTATAGTTTCGTGTGTATTATCTACCAACGAGGTTTTAAACTAATGCAAATAATTGAATATCCTTGCCAAACATTAGCGTGCAGTTAAAATGTCAGGCAGTGGACAACGACTAATGGCCATTTTTTGAAGAGTTTTTCTCTTTACAAATGTTCTATTTTAATTTGTCGACACAATGAGAACAATCTTTTATGTTCTTCGCATGAATCGATTAGCCGAGCGCTAATTTACAGCGGTAAGTTGTTCGTTGGGGCCATGAGCATCCGCTTCACTGCACTAATAAGTAGTTTTAATGAACAGCTTCCGAAAATTATGAATAGCCTTGTTGCTGCATATGTGAGATTGATTTGTTTCCTTCCTTTTCTTCTAATTCCTTTTGATCTCATTCTATTTTTTCTCCTTTGTTCATAGTTTTTCTTTCTTATGAATTAATATCTAAACAAGCAGAATAAAAACTCATCTAAGCCATTTTACTATAACGGGTTTTGTTACATTAAAAGTGGTACATTAAGCTATTTGTATGTTCTTATTTACTGTTAAAGAAAACAAACACACACACACACACACACACACATACACACACACACGCGCGTGCGCGCGTATGTCCTGTAGATTCTCTGCAGAGCAGAGGGTCACAGCCTTTACTACACTAGGCGTTGCCAATGTGGCTTCTGTAGCAAGTTTCAACAGTGAAGTTGCTAGCCTCACGCCAAGCCAGATTTGAATTTAGAGTTTTCTTTTTTCTAGACTGGTTGCCTACCATTGCTAGAGAGTTCAGTCTGCCCTACTCTTAACTAATTAATTTAAAAGTGACTCACAAAAGAGCGCTCAATGTTTATTTTCATTAAACATATCAAATTTTCTTTACAGTTGGAATTAACATACCTTTAGTTAATAACCATTTTCACCTACGAATTTTAATTTTAAAATTCCCAGGATTTTTCAAACTAACTAAAATTAAAATTCGTAGGTGAAAATGGTCGTTAACTAAAGGTATCTTAATTCCAATTATAATATATATATATATATATATATATATATATATATATATATATATATATATATATATATATATATATATATAAAGAGAGACAGGAGGTCCACTGGTGTAATGGATAGCATCTCCGATTGTGGGAATCTGAGAGTTGAGTTCATTACATTCACTTCCGTGAATGGGAAAGGTATGAGTCTATAGGTAAATAGCAGGGCAGATTGATTGCCATTCACGGCTATAGGATTCAGTCTATTCTTATATATGAAAACTTCCCATTCATGAAAACTATAATAAAAATAACTAGGATATCATACACTGTAATTTTAGAATAAGCGCTTATATTAATATTAATCACTCAAACATAGTGATCTCAAGATCAAAAAAGCAGAATGTGTTTTCTTATTGACATGGCAATTCACTCAGAATTAACTTTGAAGATCTTAAAAATATATATAAAAAAAGAAAGATATTGAAGTGTAAATTTCAAGAATGTAGCACAAGAAAACAGTAGCTCCAGTTGTTGTTGGCTTCCTGAACTTTATTGGGAAAGGCTGAAGGAAACACAAAACCTGTTCTTACAAATACAGCTTAACCACTATGATGGGCTTTATCTATGTAAAATGTGTATTTTTCTGAAGTGGGGAAATGTCATTGTGCTATTTCTGATCTTAGATCTCTGAAAGGAAATAAGTATGCAACAGAAATCAAATGAACGAATAATAATAATAATGTTGTTAAAGGGTAATTAAATATGAAATGTATCAACACATTCATTATAATATCACTAATAGTATTTTCAACTATCTGTATGCAGTTCTCACATACAAAAAACAATTTGATAATAAAATTAACCCAGCGTTTTCATATAAATTTTTGATTTCTACTCGTCGCTTGTGTCAAATTAACGAATCCGTTTTCTATGAAAGTTGTATTTCAATGATTTCTTTGCAAATGATCTTAATGTTTAGCGATCAGAATAGAAACATTAAGACAATTTGTTAAAAGTAGACATTAAGTAATGTCTGCTCAATATCAAAATGGTAATGGTAATATTAGCCGTTTCCTTATAAGGAAACATTCGGCATTCATTGACTGAGCAGTCAGTACTATTTGTTATTCATGTTATAAAATATAAAATCATTCATTGCAATTTTAACATATGTCATTCCAAACAAAAACAAATAAACAAGCAAAAGGCAAAATAATAATTAAAAAAATTACTGAAGCTAATTATAGATGTTTGAAGTATCTATAATTGATCTTAATTATAATTGTCTTCAGTGAAAGCATCGATCTTCCAGTAGACAAAGATAAAATTCTTGTTTACTGGTTTAATGATATTAATTATCTACTTTGCCAGATGTAAAAGAACCATGCCATTTTGGCGGTAGGTCTTTGACGTTCAAAAGAAAAATTCTTTCTTCATCTTCCCCGATTGTTACAACATATGAATGCATCATGTTCTCCATGCTAGACTTCATATCATGGCGACAAGATTGTTGTTTTTCCACTTCACTCATTCTAAAGGTAGGAACTTTGTTCACTCTTTCGAAAACTATTTCTCTTTATGTATCTGCAATTACATTGTTTGGACAATTATCATGATGTAGTTAACTGGTTCCATGTAAATAAATGTTTCTTTTGATTGTTACCAAATTGTCTTTACTTTATTTTGTTTTTCACACCAGGGATCGCTTTATCACAAACTGGCTACGTTTGCTTATAGGCAGATTCTCTTCATACCGTGGACCAAACCGATACTAGTTCATTTCTCTTCAGTGAGTCACATTCTTGATAGTTGATTTGAAGGTAAATATTAAAGTAGCTAAAACATACTGCGATTTCTGAGCGATAAAAAGTTATAAAATGATGATTTGAAACATAATTGAAATACAATTCAAATCAAATATACAAAGAACAACAAAAAAGAATTTACTTGAATGAAATAGTGATTACAGAGGCAACAAAATCCCAGGGGCATGGAAAACAACAGAAAACAATACAGGATCTAAGAAAAATAGAAAAAGGTGTAGTTATTATATGGAACAACTAAGTAACTTAAGTATTTAACTGACAATAGTTAAGAGTAATATATTATCAAAATTACAGGTAATTTTTGGTTAATTAAATATTATAATAAAATTCAATAATTGTTCTGTAGTCAACCTTTGAAATTGTAAACAAGAATATATAATCTGAGTATGATCAAACGCATACATACACAGATATATGTGCCTGTACAATCACGTGTTAAATCAGATTTTGAATCATTTTAACATTAGAAAAGAGTAATAAATAAAAAGAAATTGACTAAATATTTTTATACGTGAGGCTCGATCAAGTGTAATTTACATTTAAGGACGACACAAACTTAAATAAATTTAAAAGAAATAAAAAAAAAATATAGTTTTTCACTGGATATACTGTGGTAATTAGTCAAATATAAACTGAATTAGCTTGTAGAAATAATAATATAGTTTATTTGTTGAGTTACAGTTATCAGTTTAAGCCTTGCCAGTTCCGCTGTATTGTGGTTAACATAATTACGGCCGGTTTGTGATTTAGTACGTGTTGGTATTATTCATAATATATCTAAAAAACAACAATAATGCCACAGACTGATGCAACAATTCAATCCTGGAGTTTTGGTTTCATGCCTACAAAGTTGGTCTTCAAAACCTGGTCTCCAAATATTCCACTTAATCATCAGTTCGAAAAAGTTGTTCAATTCTTTTCGGGTAGTATCTTGCAATGTCTGGTGGATTAGTTGGCGGTGATCATGTCCACTTACAGCGTCTCCACTGACAACTGGACCGTTACTGTTTCAATGGCCAGTATCAGCACGCTTACTGTTGTGGATTCCGGGATGAATCCGATATCAATGAATAACAAACGCCAGGAATGGATAAGGAAAATAAATGTATTAACGTAATAATACAAACTGGTAATACGGGTTAGTAGATCCAGAAATGCGGGTTAGTAGCAATAATATATATACAGTCTTGGTATTAAAGTATCGCGGTATGACTCCTTACTGAGTCTACGTGCTCGCTAACGGTGACTCTTGTGCTACCCTCCTCTATTACAGACAGTATTTACTGACCCCCCCCCCACGAGGGATAGACGTGGCACAAGGCCGAGTTTAAGGTGTGTATTCCCAAGCCCGTAGGCTCGGCCAAAAAATGTCCGTAGAACCCGTATAAACGGGATCGGGTTGGTCAACTTCCCCGAACGAGACTCTGCCCTTCGGCGGAGCCGTCTGGCCGAGAAGGCGTCGCCGTCTCCTCTATGAAAGACAGTATTTACTGTACCCCCAACGAGAGATAAATGTGGCACAAGGCAGGGTTTAAAGTGTGGTATTCCCGAGCCCGTAGGCTCGGCCATAAAATGCCCGTAGATCCCGTATAAACGGGATCGGGTTGGTCAACCACCCCGAACGAGACTCTACCCTTCGGCGGAGCCTCGTCCGGGTTCCTCTCTGCCCAGAGGCAGAGAGTTCGACCGTCTAATAGAGAAGATATCGCCGTCTACTCTGTTGCAGACAGTATTTACTGTCCCCCCCTACGAGGGATAGATGTGGCACAAGGCCGGGTTTATTGTGGGGTATTCCCGAGCCCGTAGGCTCGGCCAAAAAATACCCGTAGATCCCGTATAAACCTCCCCGAACGAGACTATGCCCTTCGGCTGAGACTCGTCGCCGTCTGCTCTGTTGCAGACAGTATTTACTGCGCCCCCTCGAGGGATAGATGTGGCACTCTGTTGCAGACTGTCCGCTTATTCACTGGTAGTAGTATATGTATACCTCGGGTGAGTCCATTTGTGTAAAAAGGGTAGACCCTTTAACACTTACACTGACGTATCTTAACGTGGCTGGGTTAATTTGAATTATCAGAAACCTCAAATTTATCATTTTCCAAGTTTCTCCAATTTTGGCTCGTTCAATCCTCATAAAGATTCCCATGCGCTCCTTGGTTGGAAAACTTTTTACCGCCCCACCCTTAGAGCGGGGGGGGGGGTCATATTGATTACATCACCATCTAGATTCCTCTCAAACAATTAACTCTATCTGGTCAAATTTTTCCAAGCTCCATTTTCCCATCCACCTATTTTCTCAAGAATTACTAACGAGAAAATCAATGATTGACAAATAGCGATCCATTATTTTGTCCCAAAAGAATTCTTGCTTCAGTTCCATCTGGACTCTGTCTGATGGCCATTTCGTTTCTCCAATTCTCGTAATATGGAAGTCTTGTTCTCACCTTCAGTATTATTTTGTTTTAGATATTTTCTTCTTTGCAATTCCCCTCTCTGATAAACAAACACCGAGCTTTTATTTCTTCTCAACATCTTAAATGATGTTCAAATCTCATTTTATTCGGGCTTTTAGTTCAAAATGTCGAATTCCACTTTAAGTCTGTTTCCTTTCTTTTTGAGACGACTTCCAATACTTTTTTTAACATCTAATGTTCAAATATCACTCTCTACGGGCTTTTATTTCAAAATGGCTAGTTCCACTTTAAGTAGAAAAAAATCCACAGTACGTTTAGCATGTTAGTTATTACCTAGTTCACTAGTTATAGATTCACTTGTAAAATCCAGTCTAGTAAGTTTGTATACCTTATAAAACTTAAAACCATGTTTATTTTTGTTTTTGTTTTTTATATTTTAGACAACCACTTTGGATAAAATATAAAATCCTAATTACACAAACTGCACAATTGCAAATAAAACTATATTTTATAAAAGCAAGCATCCAAAATTTACCACCATTGTTTTATGCTTATCAAAATTTCACCATTTACGTATTTTATGCGTTTATTCAAGATCTCATAAAATACGACATATCAAGCAGGAATTGTTTAAAATAATTGGCGCAAAGCTTTATGGATGCACATATTTTTCCCCACTAAATCTCTTTCCAAAAGTTTTGAATGCGTCATCATTATCAAAACATACAAGTCAGTGCATGCAACCTCTTGGCCTGACATAATCCGTGAAAGTTTTTATTACCTGCCAATAGAAGAGCTAATATGTGTCAAACAAGAGAGAGTTGTTTCTATGTTCAAGATAAGAGGCCTATTTATGTAAGTGGTCCTATCAATGTCAAACGAACAAAAACAGCTTTAGGAAAAGAAGACATCAAATGAAAATAATTTCTAATGAGACAGAGTAAGAAGCTTATTTTTGCCTGCTAACATATAAATAGCAAAATATCTTATAAATAAAAAGGAGTCAATGAAAATCTTAGGCTTCAAAAAATCTAATCATGTAACTTCATTGTAACTAGGTAACTAAATTTTCAATAAATTAACTTTGCCAACAGGAGGATTATTTCAACCCCTCACCCTTTGCTTGCAAAAGTAAAATTTTGTTCTGGGTGTATGCATTTGTATAGTTGAGCGTTTCAGTAATATATATTCTCCCAAAAGACTGTGAAATATTAACTAAAGGCCAGAAAGATTGAAATTACCTAGCAGTGCAAGCATATACATATATATATATATACACACATATATATATATACATATATATATACACACATATATATACATATATATACATATATATATATACATATATAAATACATATATATACACATATATATATACATATACACATATATATCTACATATATATACATATACACATATATATATATATATACATATACATATATATATACATATATATATATACATATATATATATAAATATATACATATACATATATATATATACAC